>JAFBJT010109691.1:48613-62029 GCA_016785325.1 Chascanopsetta lugubris
AATTAAATTGAAATGTTCTCTTGATGTTGAAATGCACTTTGTTTTCTGTGATCCAGATTATGGCAATAGTACAACATTCATGCATTACTATGTTGTTGTCATGGTAACTTCATTGTTAAAAGAAAAGGCAGGTTTGTAATGGAACTTACTGTTGTTGTTGATGGTAATTGTTTATCAGGATAGGTGGATCTAGTATGTGATGATACTTCAACCTGTCCCCTCTGACATGTCAGAATGTATAAAGTAACTGTTTGTCTTTCCTCTCTCCTCAGGGTGAGAGCCGCCATGTCAGAGGAGGCAGTACGTCAGACGCGCAGCCAGAAGCGGGCTCTGGAGAGGGACCATGCAACAGTAACAGGGTCCCCCGAGGACATGGACAGCAAGAGAGTGAAGCTGGAGAGAGGGGGTGCAGCTGGATCCCCCCGTGCCCTGTCGGGATCTGAAGCCGAGGGTATCAAGCTAAAGAGTGAGCCGTCTGCAAAGGTAGCAGCCAGCATCTTGAAGACTGGAGAGGTGAAGGCAACCATCAAGGTGGAGGTCCAGACTGGAGACGAACCTGTCGACATGAGCACGTCCAAAAGGTTAGGCAAGGAAATGACTCGTGTTTTGTTTAATGAACTTGGAAGGGTTGGATATAAGAAACATAGTGCTCAATTTACATGATACAGTCAACAACTGTTGAGTTTGAGAAATCGTGAAAGGAATACTATAAACACTCACTGGGCCTCATTATTGCTCCCATCAGCCAACTTTGCCCACAGTAAAACCTTTGTAAATATTTCCAGCTGCACAAAATGAACCGTAATCTGCTTACAAACGAGTTTGTGGCAGTGAGGGCCGAAGACGCAGAGGTTTGCTGATGCAGCTCTGTAATGGTTGTGCTCCTGAGGTGTTGAATAATGATCTGGTCTTTGAAGGGAAGTGATGTGATCTCGTGCTTATGCAAGTTTGTTTGCAGAATCAGTGAGGATTGTTGATGTACAAACAGGCCTTGAATTTATTGAACCCATGTATTGTTTGCAGCTGCACTCAGAGATTTGTGAGATCTGTCTATTGGAGTTTCAGGTTACACACCAACTTTGCACCAGTGAGTGGTCTGACAGGAGTCATACAGGAAGTCGTTTGTGTGGTTTTCAGCAGCTTGCCCCCATTTTGAAAAGTTTGAGGCTCCTGAGGCCTGGGCTCCATTTTCTCCCACAGCAGCACCTGAACTCTGCCTCACACTTAACACAAAATGAAGGCTATGTGTCACAAACTGGTTCCAACTGGTTGTTGCCATGGTTTCCACATTGGAAGGAGCTGTTGGAGGAGGGAGGGGCCTGGAGGGGTTGTGGGTGTGTCACATGACCACGCAGCCAAATGCCTGATGTCATGTGACAAGGTTGGTAGAGTGATAAATACACACAGTGATGGGATTGCAGAGGTGATTCAACACATAAGGTGATTCAGTCTCTGATGTAAAAACAACCAGTGAAGTTTGACCTTTGACCCTTGTCTAAGCATGTCAGTGTGCTTACTCACCACAAGGTGACAACCACATTGATCTGTACTGCTTTGTGAAACTATTGGAGTACATACATCTCAAGACAGTGACAATAAAAGGAAGCTGCGCTCTTGCCATTCTTCAATGCTTATGCCCTGTGATGCTGAATGATTACACTGGTTGACAAAAATGATTATCACAATATGATTCTCCTCCACACTGTTTGGCCTCCAACAACTAAAAGATCAATAAATTATTGAAAACATTGGCAAGTAATTTGGTAGACAATCAAGTCTGTTTAAAACATTGCAAAAGTCTCCACGTGGAGGCACTATGCTCTTAAAATGTAACATAGAAAACATTTTTCCTCTCCACTAGAATTGACCATTCATCGGTTTTAAGTTATTTTTCTTCAGTTTTTTTGTTTTGAGGGGGTATACCATTAATTTGAGAAAATCTGCAGATTAATAGAAATGTATAGATTATTGAAATAGTTGTTGCAGCCTAGATAGCAGTATGATAAAAGGTCAGTATTGCTTGTGCAATTAGAGGGAGTGAACTGTTCTTTTTATGTGTACATGGAGCCTCACATAGCTTAAAATGGCACTTTGAAGCATCACCCTCACCCACTGCACCTAATAACATCTGATTCAGCAAGTCCCAAAGAGGGGTCAGTGTGAAGCTATGATTGGTGGAAGCCGAGGCATGCAGAAACACTGGACCTTACATAACCAAGCTTGATGTGTGTTGTGATGCTTGTGTAAGCTGTTCTCAATAGACTAGTAGCAGCCATCACAACCTAGTCTGTGTTGTCAAAGGCCAAGTCAAACCACTGAGCTGCCATTAAGCTTCTGTGAGGGATGGGGACACTTGATGGCTGTGTTCTTAAATACTCCCAAAATGTGGGACATTTTTTCTAGATGTGGACAGAAATGTAGCAGGACTCTATATTCCAGCTACTGGAATGCGGAGTCCTGCTACATTTCTGACATGCTGTATATGGCTGTAAAATGTGTACATGTCTTTCAGTTTCATTTTAAATAGTTGGCCTAAGTTATTTTGTGACATAATGTTTGTTGTGGTTGAAGTTATGGTAAGTTGGGTTGCAGAAAACCTCATAACTGTAGGTATAAATGACACCGTTTATTCTTACATAGATTGACCTTGTTGGTCTGTTTGACAGCTGTTGTGTGAAAGACGATAGAAGGGAAACGTGTCTGACGACAGGAGGTGTGAGAGAGGACGGGTGTGAAGAAGTGAGTCAGTGAATTCAAGTATAAAAGATGAAGAAGAAAGGATGGGGGAGGGGTGTGTGAAGTAGTTATTGAGTGAGTGACTGAGTGAGAGAGTGTACACAATAGGTTGGCTCCTGGCCATGTAGTCCCCTCCCCCCTCGCTGTCACCCGCTCCAGTGTCTCCAGCGGACCTCAGCTCCTCCTAGCTTGTGACTCTGGTGCCGGCAGCTGGGAGGGCGTAGGGAGCCAAGGCCCAGGCTGTGCTGATCCGGCAAGGCCACAGGCCTCGCCACAAAGGTAGGGGAGGGGAGGGGAGGGGTGAGGCCCTGTCTGGGTGGTAAACTGCGCCTGAGCTCCAAGATGTGAACCAGCTCAGGCGACAGCGCTTGAACAATTATATAACTTCACTGTGTGTGAACATGCATAATGATGCAAACCTTTCACATACTCTTATATAGCCTAGCCTTCCATCATTTCATGACAGTTTTTGCTATTCTTGTAGCTTCTATTTTCAAACGCGCCAAAGCCAAAGACCCTCCATGATCACTGCTTCGAAAGAGCCAGATTGATTCCTATGACATCATCTTCATGCTGTAAAATCCCCCCCCCCCCCCCCCCCCCCCCCCCCCCCAACCATACTGATTTATATGTTGGTGAATACTCTTTGTTCTTCCACGTTCATACTACAACCAGGTCAATGTGTTATGAAAGGCCTCAAACCTTCTCGTCCAATAAAGTAACATGCCTGTAAAATAACGTTTGTTCGAATATGAATCTGATTTGTCTGTGTTTTGTGGGGCGGGGTGCCTGCCGCCATTGTTATCTTGCGTAGAGGATAATGGCTTGTTGTGATCTTCCCTGGCCGCCATTACTCCCTTATTGATCTCTTGGTTCCTGTATTGTGTCCTTGTATTGTGTGCAAATGTGCTGTGGGACACATGGAATCACCAGTATATGTCGCCATCTATTGGATGGTAGACACAACTACAGGTTGTTGCTGCTGATTGTGAATCCTAGCGTTCGTCATTATTATAACTGTGTTATTACGACAGTGACAATGAATTATTGAACTGAATTGAAGGCTACGAATATTCTCAAGAGACTGTTCAGCATTGTCAGCATCCACACAATATTTTCCCAGGAAATGCATATTATGTTCTAATGTTGAATGTCAGATCTCTGATGAAATGAAATGTTAATATTGTCTTTAATAACCTCTCTCCTCAGTGACATAAAGAAGGAGCGCCAGCCGCCATCACCAGATGATGTGATTGTGTTATCAGACAATGAACCATCCAGTCCTCTGATGAACGGCCACGGCTTCACAAAGACCGACACTGATAAACTGATGGTAGGAACACATGCCATCTTAAAGGTGCAGTGTGTACGATTTCAGGCAATTTTCGTCACTTGTAGTGATATAAATAGAATTGAAAAACAATTATATACAGACATTCTTACGGCTGTATAATCACCTAAATGCATGCCTTGCTTTTTACATTACCCTTAAAACAGCCCTTTAATGTATATTGACATCAGGAGTGGGTCCTCCCTATGGGGGCAGCCGTGTTTTTTGAGTAGCCCAGAGTGGATGTATTAAACATCTTTTGAGCTTTAATGACAACTCAGGGCTACCATAGCTTTTCCTGTATGTTCGAATGAGAAGGGTGAGGTGATGGATTCAATATTCAACTTCACCTCTAGATGTTAACAAATCTCACACACTGCACTTTTAATACAGAGCACTTGTTTTGTGCACAAGCATTTTCATTCAAATTCTCTCTGTGATCAATGCTTAAAACTGAAATTACAGACTTCCTGACAGATAAATGTTTGTTGATAAAATCTATAGTAAACTACTAATATTCCTTAACTTTCCTGATCAATGGTTTCTAAAGACACAAATTAGATTAGTCAAAGCTCCTCTCATTATTCCACCAAGACTAATCTTTCTGCGTTTGTGTGTGTAGAAGTGTTCGCCTGAGGAGAGAGAGCACATTATCAAACAGCTGAAGGAAGAGCTAAGACTCCAGGAGGCCAAACTGGTGCTTCTCAAGAAACTAAGACAGAGCCAGATCCAAAAGGAGAGCACTGTCCAGAAGGTAAAACACAGGACAATTTATTTTTTCCATTTTCACACATTTAACTCATTTTTCATTTAATAAGAAATGTCAGTTCATTTGTACGTTCTTTCAAGCACTGGCCACTAAAACATTGTACTCTGTTCATTTCCAGACAACTGGCTCAGTAGCTACTCCTCCTCCTTTGGTGAGAGGAAGCATCACATCAAGTAAAGGACCACTTCAGGTATATAAACGTATTCCAAGTCCCCCGTCACCGTCTATGCTTTAGAGATCTGATTGACATAAGATGTGAATATTCATTATTCATGCAGTATTGGTCTTTGTTACATAAACCCTATCTTGTATTTGTAGGTGACAGGTCGCAGCTCAGGCACAGTCATTCCTCCTCCATTAGTCAGAGGTGGACAACATGTCCCGTCCAAACACAACTCTCAGATTGTCATGCCGCCTCTAGTCAGAGGAGCGCAGGTTAGTCTGACACCACACTCTCACTTTTAAGCCAACTCATCTGAATTATCTGTATTTTAAATTGCCATGTCCTCTTTCCGACGTTGCCGTGTATTTGTGTGCTCTTGCAGCCCATCGCAGTTACTCCTCAGCAGATAGCCAGTCTACGTCAGCAGCAGCAGCAGCAGCAGCATCAGCAGCATCAGCAGCAGCAGCAGCAGCACAGCGGTTCAGGTCCCCCTCCTCTCCTGCTGGCACCGAGGGCATCTGTGCCCAATGTCCAGGTCCAGGGTCAGAGGATCATCCAACAGGGACTCATTCGGGTCGCTAATGTGGCCAATAGTAATGTCATGGTCAACATCCCTCAGGTGACAACACCTTGATAATTATTGTGTTTGTTATCATGTTAAGACAATTGCCACAGTGTATAGAAATGTTAAATGCTTTTAAATGGCCTGACTACACTTCACTGCTCTGCCATTAGCATTACGACCCCGTTTACCTTCCCTGAAATTGACTTAGACTTGTCCCTCCAGGCTTCTCCCACCAGCCTAAAGGGCTCCTCAGCATCGCCTAACTCCAGCATCAATGACTCGCCAGCCAGTCGACAAGCGGCGGCCAAGCTCGCTCTGCGTAAACAACTGGAGAAGACGCTACTTGAAATTCCTCCACCCAAACCGCCTGCCCCAGAGTTCAACTTCCTGCCCTCTGCTGCCAACAACGAGTTCATTTACCTGTTAGGTTTAGAAGAGGTTGTGCAGAAGCTCCTGGAGATGCACGGCAGGGGTGAGTAGATGTCTGCTAAAGTCTTAAGTGTGTACATCTATACCCTCCTCAGACCCAAGCGTTTGTTACGTGTGCATTTTTTAAACATGTTCTCAAAAAGGTCCGATTTCTTTTCAAATTTGCATGCAATTCGAAGCAACAGACGTTACTGTGCATAAATACACTAAGTTCAACCGTGAATTATCATTTGGATTTCAATCTTGCCTATGTCTCTGTCAGGAGTGGCACTAGAAGGTTTTTGCTGGTTTCCCCACCATCTTGTCACTGAAATGGGTGTAGTGTTGTTATGTGACCACAGGATGGGGCGGTAGTGTCCCTGAATGTGGTCAATGGGTCAAAGTTTTAAAAATGTAATTGTCACGGAGCTGAGAGGCAAAAATGTTCTGTCCTCATGAGGACGCAGGGTCTAAGGAGGATACCGCTGTCACATTGGTCAGAAACGCTGAGTGAAAAACACCTTGGTCGACCAGATGCTTTCAGAGTCGAAGAGTTTCTGGCCTGACGAAGCTTTGTTTCACACAGGTAATCTGGGTCCAGCTGCCGCAATGGCCAACTCGATTCCCAAAGAGCCATACACCTGTGCCCAGTGTAAGACGGACTTCACCTCCCGCTGGAGGAAGGAGAAGGTCGGGACCGTCCTCTGTGACCAGTGCATGTCATCCAATCAGAAGAAGGCCTTGAAGGCGGAGCACACCAATCGTCTGAAGGCGGCCTTCGTGAAGGCGCTCCAGCAGGAGCAGGAGATCGAGCAGCGCATTCTGCAGCAGGCGGTCTCCTCCTCCTCCTCTTCCTCCTCCTCCTCTGCTTCACCTGCCTCTAAAACCACCTCATCCTCTCCTTCAGTGTCTAAGAGCGATGTGCTGGTCTCTCAGCAGTACAAGCAGGTCAGAGCTGCCATGCAGCACAGATCTGTGGCTGCCCACCACTCCACCATTAAGCAGGTCAGCATGGACGCTCACGGTCAAGGACCAACAATGACGGCTCAGGTTTAATTCCATGTTCTAACTATACATCTCTCTCCCTCTCTCTCTCTCTCTCTCTCTCTCTCTCTCTCTCTCTCTCTCTCTCTGTACAGAGTCAGCTGCTGCACAACATCCAGTCTCCAGTGAGATCTCACGGTGTGGTCCACTCCTTTACCTCCGCTCAGCTGCAGAGCTCAGTGTCGGCAGCGCTAGGCGGCAGGCCAGGTAAGCACACCGCAGCGCGCCTGCTGCAGCAGGGGGCAAAGGTCAGCGCCAGCAGCAGTAACCAGGGCAACGTGGCAGCCTGGAGGAAGCAGAACAGTGGCAACACAGGTAGATGAATGTAGCGAGTACACGCTCTGTTGTTTCCGCTTCGCCTCTGAGGTGAACTCTTGTCTCTCCTTTCCTCGGGTGTATCATACGATTCCTCCGTATGCTGAGGTGTCCTTGGGCAAGACGCCGCACCCAACACTGTCCCGTATACACATAGATCCAAAGTGTTGCATATAGAAAGTCACAGTATGAATGTTTGTGTGACTGGGTGAATGCAAAACTACTGTAATGCGCTTTGAGAGGTCTTCAAGACTTGATGAAGCACCACATAAGTACAGACCATTTATCATCTGCAGTAATGCCTGAAACTTTTCATTTCTCTCTGCCTCCCTCCACCTGAAAGCGTCATAATAAAATGCCTTTTTTTTTATCATGATAAAATAGCTTTTTATGATATGACGCATTGACCACTGATGCATGTGTTCCCTCCAGGTGTCTCCATGGCCTTTGTGACCCCCAGCCTGTCTGCTCATAAGACCACCTCAGCTGTAGAGCGTCAGCGAGAGTACCTGCTGGACATGATTCCCTCCCGTTCTATCACCCAAGCAGCCAACACATGGAAATAATGCAATCCTTCGCTTTTTGTGACACATAACTCTTATCCTTTTTAATATCAATAACAGCCATTCTCATTCTCATTATAATCCTTTCTACGGACTTCTCCATGCCTCCGGCCAAAATGGTGCAGAGGTATAATCGGCCTCTCTTTGTGCGGTGGACACACGTCCTCCATCTCTTCTTCAGACCTTTCTGCCGCCATCTTCCATACCTGCTTCCCAAAACAGGGTTGTGCTGCAACAGCTCAGGATTCTGGGATTCGAGGAAACTGTCAAATAGAATTTTTGGTACCTTTCCGAGGGCTTCAAGAAAACACAGGCGTCAGCAGATTTTCCAAATTACTCCAGTGATGTTGCCGCTCCCTCTCTCCCTGTGACACAGAGTGGAAGTTTCTATACAATCCCCGAGCTCCTCCTGCCTCTGGATTAGACAGTGGAGGAATAATAATCTCTATTGTACTCAATGAAATATTCGCCTTAAGCCCCTCCCCTCTCTTCTCTGAGTCCATGTGGCGGCCGAAGTGAACCTCAGTAAAGTGAAGACCTCGTAGGGATTTTGGCTGAGCTTCAAGGACCATCCATAACAGAACTCGCTTCAGCTTTGCAAAAACGAATACGATAAAAAAAAAAGGACTGTAAAAATACTCTATCTGCACACAGACTGCCTCTTTTCTCTAACCTGCGCCGTGTACAGTAGAGACATCCATGTGTGTTGGATTATTTTGTATGGCTGAATGTTAGGATTCCTGTCTCTTTCTTCTGTAAGTCATTTACTGTGTTTGGAATATTGAATATTGTGCTCCCCGATACTTTGGAAGTGGCCTCTTGTCGAGGTCTCAATTCACAAGTTAATGTTACTGTAGAGGTGGTTTTACATCTGCTGGGTTCTATGATGTGGCCTACTTTTAAATACTTTGTTTTTTCTAAGATGAAGAGGAGGAATAAAGATGAAAGATTTCACCAACTCATGTAAGAACAACGTGGAGAGTATGTGAAGAGGACTATTCTTATTGAATATTATGAAAAAGAAAAAAAAAATCTTCCAAAGAACTAGTGGAGCCCAAATGGAATCCCTTCTGCTCGAAGGTTTCTAGTTTATTTGAACCCTCTCTGGATATAAACTGAGGGGGTGTAAGGAATGTCCAATGTTTGACTTTCTTTTGGCTCTTAGTCATAGGTTGTGGTGCATTATTTTTTCTTCTCTGGGTTTATTTATAGGGTCATGATAGTTATGATATATGACCTCAAGGTGTAAATGGATCTCAACATAAGACAATTTGCTTTGTTTGTGTCCAGCGGCTCCCGCTTGCCCAGTGATTGGTTGGAGAGAAGCTGGATGGCTTTCAGAATGTAGTTATGCAAAAACCCCTATAGCAACACATGAGATGAACTTCTTAGTCTTTAACATTAAGGTGTATATGATTTATGTCCAGTCCTAAAGTCGAACTGAGCTAACTATGCCTCTCACAGGAGCTATAGTGCGTTTCTTTTAATCAGGTTGCAGCAGCGCAGGATAAGCTAGTGATGTTCATGTCCCCTCATTGTGCATGTGGTTATGTCACACCCACAGGCTGTCGTCTTTGATTCCATCAAACAGGAAGTGGCCCCAGTGGGTTCGCTCTGGAAAGTATGACTCAATAAAAAATGTAAAATATTGCTTATATTTTATCAAAGCGACGAAGAAAGGATACAATCTGGCTGTTGTTTTGAAGCACTGTGTTAAAAAACTGCTGACCACCCATGTTCCCCCTCTGTACCCGTTTATTTTAGTCTTTAAAACGATGTTGATCTTGATGTCGTCATTACAGAGCTGCTGCCCTGTTCTTTCACTCCTGGTTCCCCCACAGACCCACCGTGTGCTAAAGTCCAATGTTGCGCTGTGAGGACGTGTGTCTCCTATCCACAGTTCATGGACGTGGCCTCAACCTCACAGCTCTACCAGGTTTCATTGAGCCCCATACACGCATCCCAACTTGCTGCAAAAGAAAACACACGTTGAATTTGCTTGCGGGGGGCGTAGCATTGGAAATCTTCCAGGTTGTGTGTACATTCCCGACAGGCCGACGGTAGCAGCCCGAGTCCGAGCCCGTCACTGTTTGCCCTGCTAAGTGTAACTGTGCTGTCCTTACTACTGTCAGCTGCTGTTTCTGCTGTTCCACATTATCACCATTCCGCGTGTTTGGGTCAGAGTGCTGCTGAGAGGCAGAGCAGCCCGGATGGAAAAGAACACCATGTATGAAAATTAGGTTGTTTTATTTTATTTTTTTCTGCTCTATCAAATAATAAAACTAATTTTAACCCCTCTCTCCTGGCTCGTCTGTTTATTGTGACATTCTCGTTCCGGTGCACGCTGTAAAAGTAAATGGCTCTCCAATTGTGTATTCCAGCAGAACTTTAGCAAATCTGAAAACTCAAATGTATGCACCAACCTTTGCTTCCTCTGGTTAATGGGTTTGCTCTCCAGCCATGTACAGTTAAGCACTTGAAACTGTAGTTGCAGTATTTTATCCCTAGGTGGCAGAGTTCTCTAACATCTTGAAACAACAGCCTTTCAGATGTCTTCATGGGAATTTCATCTTATCTCTGCAGATACGTGTCACATGGTAGAAAATACAAAAATGCGCTTGAATTTCATAGTATGAATTTTGTATTTATATCAGAAACATGGCTTTTCCAACCATCTACTGAATATATTGTATATTTAATATCAACCATATTGCATATATATATTACATATTTACATCAAATCATGATTATACTACATTCATTTCAGCCGAGGATCAGTAATGTAAATAAAGGGGCTCATAACACGTAATGGAAACAGTTGATTGTATAAAAAGTGCAGCTGAATTTTACACACTGGACCTTTAAAGTATTATCACGTTAACGTAAAGCGCTGAACATCCCTCCTACCACCTTTTAAAGGTGTTGATGATTTCTATGAACACTCTACTACTCCACTTCCTACATCAAGGGATCCTTCTGCCACCAGAGGGTCTGTGTGTGTGTGTGCGTTCGTGTGAGTGTGTGAGAGAGAGAGAGAGAGAGAGAGAGAGAGGGGATGTGGGAGGTAAAGGATGGAGGGTTGCACCTTGTGTGAGTGAGCGGCTGAGATTCGTGGCGGCTGCAGCCAATCAGCATCTGAGCTCCATCCCTTCTCGGTTCTTAATTGGCTCTTTCCCCGGCAGAGAGAGAGAGAGGGAGTGAGGGAGTGAGAGCCAGCTGGTTTCTATCAGACTGACTGAACTGAGGCCACAAGGGAGAAGGAGGAGAGAGAGGGAGGAGAGGCTCTGATACACAGGCAAGATTCAGACAGTGTGGAGCAGCCAGTAATTATCTTCCTCCATCTCCACCAATCAAAGAGCCGAGCCCATTTACATTCCCAGAGCATCCTCAAGAAGAAGAGGAAGAAGAGGGAGGGAGGGAGAGAGAGAGAGAGAGAGGGAGCGGAAGTCTTCCTTTTCCACACAGCTCTTCCTTTCACACATTTGCAGAGACGGTGCCAGGTGAAGACAGATGGACAAGATGAACCACAGCTCAGCTGAGGCCGAGGCTGAGACCATAGAACCACTGCGCTACCTCAGGTAAGCTCCTGCCCCTGCCCCTGCCCCTGCTCCTGCTCCTGCCCCTGCCCCTGCCCCTGCCCCTGCCCCTGCCCCTGCCCCTGCTCCTGCCCCTGCCCCTGCCCCTGCTCCTGCCCCTGCATCCCTCTCCATCCTCTCATCTGTTCATCTCTTCCCTTCGCTCACTGCCTGCAGCTCCATTCTGTTTGTTCTGCTCTCGTCTGAGTTCTCTGTGATGATGATGATGATGCTGGTGATGATGAAGATGATGATGATGATGCACTGTGCAGAGGGAGCGTGGAGAGGATCAGCTTGAAGGATCCACAGAACTTCTCATATGCAAACTTTTCACATACAGTCACATGACAGAAGCTTGTAAGAGCTGATTCACTGATTGATGATGATGATGATGATGATGATGATGATGATGATGATGATGGTGGTGGTGGTGATGAACGTCTTCTTCCTCTGAAGCCTCAAACACACATGTAGTCAGAGGTCCACGTGTGATCCGGTCACCGTCAGGCCACATGTTACAGAGTCAGTCGGACATGTGATGATTCTGTGGATGAGAAGAGAAATCACCGCTGTTATGTAACCACAGGATGTTGTGTTGGGTTTGTGCCCCACGGCTGCGTCCAGGTCCATTACATTTAAACCTGAGGCAGAGGATGACCCCCCCCCCCCCCCACCGCCGTACAGTTGTCATGGTAAAACATGTGACTGATTGAGACCTGAACACTGTGGTTTGTACCAGACTGTAAACATGTTTCACTCACTTCCAACACTTTAACATGGGAGTGTGTGGGGGATCGACTCACCTCTGGAGCGCAGCCCCAAGTGGCGGCTCTGTGAACTGCGCGTTTCTCCGCCCCCGTATTGGCCTCATCCGTCAGCTTGCTCTCAGATTGTGGCCATAAATCCTCATTCTCCTTCTTCTCTCTTCGAGGAAAATGCGTAACCTTCTCTCATTCGTTTTTCATTTGGATGAGATTTAAAGGGGCAGAGCGTGAGGTCACGATATAAACTGATAGAAACACTTTCTTCCCTCCTCCCTCTGAGGATTCTTCTCCTTCGGTTCCAGGTAAAAAAATTTAATAAAAAAAAAAAAACAAACCCCGGCAGAACACTCCCATCGCCCCTCTCCATCCCCTGAAAGGACTTTTCAATGTTTGTGAAAGGTTCAGTCTGTAGAATTAACTGGCGTTTAATGGAGAAATGACACTTTGCACCCCCCCCAGTCCCCCCCCCCCTCCCCCCCATCAGGAGAATCCATAATCACCTACTCCACCATTTGGATATGAGCTCGTTGG
Source organism: Chascanopsetta lugubris (assembly GCA_016785325.1). NCBI lineage: Eukaryota > Metazoa > Chordata > Actinopteri > Pleuronectiformes > Bothidae > Chascanopsetta > Chascanopsetta lugubris. The sequence goes on from JAFBJT010109691.1 coordinate 61,377, forward strand.
GCCAATGTACCGAGTCAGCAATTACTTGGGATGAGCAGCTACACACACGTTATGTTTAGCGCTTGTGTGTGTGTGTGTGTGTGTGTGTGTGTGTGTGTGTGTGTGTGTGTGTGTGTGTGTATGTGTGTGTGTGTGTGTATGATTATGGCTGCTGGCGCCACCGGAGGCAGTAGTGGGTACTGTGTTGGTGGTGGGTTCTGTGATGGCTGTGAGTGTGACTGGTGTTGTGGTGGTGGTGGTGGTGGTGGTGGTGGGAGGGGGGGGGGTTGTGGTGGGGGGGGGGTATCTGGGAGCGGAGGCGGGGTAATGAGGCGGGGAGCGACGTTGTGATAACCTCATTATTCTCATCCACTCGCTCCGAAACGACGAGCGGCTCCACCAGCTACTGAAGCAGAGTGGACGGGTTAATCGTGCGTGCCGAGTGGATGTGTGTGTGTGTGTGTGTGTGTGTGTGTTTGTGTGTGTGTGTGTCCTTGTTTACTCAGCAGAATCATTTCGCCGTTCTTCATTCAGATGTTATTGATGTTTATTCAGCGTTTATGAGAAAATCACTTTGTATTTAAGCCATGAAGAAGAAAGAACTGCCCCACGTTTCAGCCGTAAACCACAGAAGAAGAAGAAGAAGAAGAAGAAGAAGAAGAAGAAGAAGAAGA
>JAFBJT010109691.1:62268-69768 GCA_016785325.1 Chascanopsetta lugubris
AGAAGAAGAAGAAGAAGAAGAAGAAGAAGAAGAAGAAGAAGAAGAAGAGTAACCGAAGAAGAAGAAGAAGAAGCAGCAGCAAAGTTAAAGCTTCTAACCTCAGCCGTAAACCGAAGAAGTAGCAGCAGCAGCAGCAGCAGCAGCAGCAGCAGCAAAGTTAAAGCTTCCACTGCTCCTCCATTCGGAGCCTGACTCCCTCCCAGAGTCCCTGAACTCATCTGGAAATCTTTCTTATCTCTGCTCCTCCTCCTCCTCCCCCCCCCTCCTCCTCCTCCTCCCCCCCCCTCCCCCCCCCCCTCCTCCTCCTCCTCCTGTTCTTCCACTCTGAGAATTCAACAACCACTCCAAAATCTAAACTCACCCCGGTATCTGCACTCGCCGCCCGCGGCTCCTCTCCACGACGTGCTGAGAATATCCCAGCAGCCCCTGCAGCAGCTCCTTCCTCCCCCTCCTCCTCTTCCTCCCCCTCTTCCTCACCGCCGCGCCGTCGTGGTCGTCCAGCTCGGAGGATGACGCCGTTTCACGTAAGGATTAGTTTTCCCTGCCGGAGATGCAGCACCTGCGTTATCTGACTCCGAGGAGCAGAGGCTGACGGGGCTGAATTCAGTATTTTCGAGCTGTAGATGGTCGAGACTCGACAGCAACAGGAACATGCAGGACAGCGTCTTACCAGAGGTGGCGCCACAGTCATATCTTCACTATTCCTGTAGCGACATGGAGCTTTGTGGTCAGCGTGATCGTTAGCATCGTCCTCCGGTGTCGAACCCAAGTCCACTTAGCGTCTACAACACCTGATGATGTTGTGCACGATATTAAGAGACACCTAGTGGTGAAGTTACGTATGAAAATGAAAATCTTGTTTTTTCACGGTATAAAAATATAATGGAATGTGGCCCACATGCAATTTGCACTTGATTGTGCTTCTTTTATTACTTCTCCTACTTTTCGTAGCGTCGGCGTTAGTGGCTCAGTGGACAGAGCAGCTGCCTATGGAAGCAAAGGGTGCAGGTTCAAATCCACCACTAGATGCCACTCATTCCTACACACAGTCCCTTTACAGTACAGTTCAAACTAAACCTGAAGAGTCTTAAATAACATACATATGATGTTAATGTCATGATATTCCAATTCTATACAGACAAGTGATTGAATCAAGTTTTGTTTTTTTGTGGTCACCTGGTGGCGCTGTTTCCCTACATGGAGATATTGTGATGTCCGACTAGAAGGGTTGAGGGTGAGGGGGCGTTCAACGCTATTTGTCTCTAAACCCGACAAACTGCAACTTTAATATCTCAGGCATGTTTTCTGCTGACTCATCGTTTATTTATTTATTTGTTTGCACCTCTAATATTAATGTTTTAATAGTATCTCATTGTTCTCTTTTCTCTTAGAGGGATTCACCTGTGGAGCTTCCTGTTGGACTCCTTCGTCTCCTCCCGTCCCACATTTGGAGTTTCCATCTGTGACTCTGGTGAGGAGCTCATGTTTTCTTTATTTCCACCTCTCTCTCTCTCTCTCTCTCTCTCTCTCTCTCTCTCTCTCTCTCTCTCTCTTCTCTCTCTCTCTTCTCTCTCTCCCTGTGTGGGCGCGTGTGCAGATTCTCGCCGTCATCACATAAAACCGGTGCTTGTGAAGTGTAAAAAAAAAAAGAGAATGTGTTGTTGCGCGGAGGCAATAACGGGTTTCAGTTTCCGTGCGAGGCTCCGAGACGATGGAGGAAAGAATGGATGATGTGAGGAGGCGTGGAGGTTCTGTGATGTCTTATTCTCACTGCGCTGACGTGACGGGGTTTCTGATTCTCCCTTTATTTAAATTCTGTGACAACGCTCCGTGCGGAAACCGCGATGGAGGACGGCCATGGCCGTTAAAGGACATATTGTCATGGAAAATACAAACATCCATGGAGCTGCATCATGTATTTGCTTTCAAACACGCTCAGGTAACCGTAGCAACGGAGAGAAGTTTGTAAACAAACATGAAAAGTGCCGTCCTGTCATGTGCGATGATGATCATCGATGGTATACGAGGCGTAAAATCACCATAATCCATTCAATTATCCTATTTACTGCCAGAAGAGGGAGGTAACCATAGTAACGGGGACGAGTTTGTAAACAAACAGAAATAAATCATGTCGGGTTGCATGCTATTGTAGATTGTGATAGTCCATATAGATATAGAATGTATCAGGTATGCAGCCATGATAATGCATTAAAGAAAGTTCCATCGACTACCAGAAGAGGGCGCAGGAGGAGGTGCTAGCATAGCAACAGTACGCTATTATGATGCTAGCATAACCATAAAGACACAGAACAAGGTTTTCTCTGAGTACACGTAAACATAAATCAGGCTTGAGTTGTTAATAGAAAAATTATTGATTTGTGTGTGTGTGTGTGTGTGCGTGCGTGTGTGTGTGTGTGTGATGAACAAAATTAGACACCTGTGACTGATTGATTGAAGGGATCAGCTTGAGGCCTCCGATGACCTATTTGTTTTTTAATGAGCTTTCACTCTCTTTCACACACACACACACACACACACACACACACACACACACAGGTGACCCGACCTGACCACAATGCCCCCGCTCTCCCACACCTAATCCCCCTGACCCCTGACCCGCCCCACCACTACCATTCTACCACGGCCTCCTCCTCCTCTGATTGGACATACACGGCGCTCAGAGGTCATGTGATGAGCTGATGAGGTCGTCGGCCCGGAGGCCTGGTGTTTAATGAGCTGTGGTTCCCGGCAGAGTGACGGCTCTGTGCCCCTGCGGGGGTGAGAGGTGAAGGGGTGAAGTGAAGCTGCTGCTTCACACCAACACTAAGTGAACACAACTCGCCTCATTAGTGTCGTTACTGTGACTCAGCGTTTGCATGTGTAATGTTGTGTTGTGTGTGTGTGTGTGTGTGTGTGTGTGTGTGTGTGTGTGTGTGTGTGTGTGTGTGTGTGTGTGTGTGTGTGTGTGTGTGTGGTGTTGCCGCTACTGTCCATTGTTTGTGTGCAGTGAGTGGAAATCTTTGTGTTCATCCTTTCTGGTTCATTTGGACTAAATATTTCAGAGTTAATCATCAGGGAAAAGTGAATAGTTTATGTTATGGTTCTCATGTAGGGCTTATATACAGCACACACATGCACACACACACATGCACACAAGCACACACACACACACCATCTCCCATGGTGCTTTGCTGTCCCCGTGCTCACAGCTGGTGAGAGATGATGCCCTCTGTGAAACGTCTCCTACATCAGTTGTGACAACGTGTGATTCTCCCAGTGAAAAGCTTTTAATAATGAATGTGTGCCACACACACACACACACACACACACACACACACACACACACACACTCGCAGTGTCAAAGAGATTAATCTCTGTTGGTTGATGGCACCGAGGCTCCGCAGGAAAAATGAACTCACAACAAAACTTCATCATTTAACACCCCTCTCCCCTGACACACACACACACACACACACACACACACACACGCACACACACACTTGAGACCAGACAGAATGACAACCCCCCATACCACCAACATTCCCCAAATGACAGCCGAGCATTTTATTAACTCCATCCCCACTAACACACCTCAAAACATACCTAACATGGTCATTTGCATACCACTGGTCATGTGACGTAAACAGGAAGTAGATTTTTTACAATGCGCTTGACTGCTTAGTGACAGTAACTACTCTGAATGGAGAACAGTAAGGAATTATTGGAGTGACAATGCGTTGGAACTCTAACCGACGAGGCTGTGTTAGCGACACTGTGTAGTAGCCAAAAAGCCACGTGACCTTGAAGAACCAATCAGGAAGAGAACGTGGGCCTGTCCATCGTTGTTTACAAAAGTTGCACTTTCTGCTTGTCTGTACTCAAACTCAACTCCGGAGTTTTTACCCGGTCAGCAGTTTACACAAGACATTTAAGGTCAAAAGAGTAGTGTGGACTTTAGGCGTAACCATGGCAACAGAGAGGAGTAAACAAACATAACCGGGAGAATGACTTATTTACCGAGCTGCTCCGCACTTGAATAATCTTTATCTGGCGGGGCACAGTATGTATGAACTCTCACTTCCTGCTAAAGGAAGTGAGTGAGTGGCGATGTCGGATGTTACCGCGGCAACAGGAAGTAAAGCTCGTGTATTTGTATGAAGCCACAGACTCGCGTAAGCAAAGCATCCAGGGCCGATATGCGTTCAAGAAAATGATCCCACAGATCGATAAACAATCTGTCACGTAAAGGATATTGATCGGCCTGATTGTCATGTTAATGACCTCTGAAGTGCTGAGTCGTGCTGGTGTTTATGTGTCCTGGACCGAAATAGCCGCCTGTCACTCACCACACGAAACAGAAGCTCAAGTTCAACGAGCACAAACTGGCGTCCGGTTCCCGGTTCCCGCTCATACTCAGACACACAATCAGATCAGAACGTTGGGGTCTGAAGACACGACTCATCACTTTGTAGATTGAGAGTCTAAACTGAAAGATGACGAGCTCCACAAGCTTCTGGTGGAAGTGGACGGCGACGGTAAACAAAGAGGGGGGGGTCTGCCGGCGTCACCATGGCAACAGGGGGTTTGTTGACAGTGTGTCTCATAGGGTGGCCAAACTACGGCCTGTGCGCCGACCGCGATCCATTTTTAATTGGCCCGCGGTAACGTTCTTAAAAATAGAATGGAACGTGGCCCACATGGAACTTGACCTGATGTCACCTGCTGGTTTCAACAGTAGGTGGAGCTGCTTCTTTATTTTTTTTTTTTTTGAAGACGACTGTCCGGCAGGCTGTCTTACACGAAGTACAATCAAGTCACGTGGGCCGCATTCCATTATTCATTTTTTTATAATTGGCTGCGGGCCAATAAAAAAGTGTCTGAACTGTGAACAGCGCGGCCTCAGAGACGATGAGGCAGAAACGACCAGGTGTATTAACCGAGTGATTTGGGACATTAAGCTCCGCCTCCCTCCCCAGTTACACTGCTGCCCTTAAACACACGGCGCTCCCTCAATACAATAACTTTAACGACTAAGCATCACTTTTTTTTCCCGTTCACATGAAGAAGAAAGAATTCTCTCTAAAAGGCTAAAAGTTCATCGAGTGGCAGGTATTTACAGATTTAATTAAGAACAGCAGCTGTTTTCTTTTAATAGACACTTAGCGAAATAACCTCTGGCACACACTCTGTCCTGAAGCTGTAATACATGGGGTGTATATATATGTGTGTGTGTGTGTGTGTGTGTGTGTGTGTGTGTGTGTGTGTGTGTAGGCAGTGGGAGCATAGAAACATGAAGCACTCTTGTTGGAGTGAATCTGTCGATTGTCGTATTATTTATACAGTCGTGTGGGAGGAGGCTCGGGGGGCGAGAGAGAGAGAGAGAGAGAGAGAGAGAGAGACTGAACAAAACGACTTCTCCAACTTTATTTATTCTATATTCTTATACAATGGTTCCTTTTATTACCAGTTTCCCACTGGTAAAGAAAACACTGAACACCCGCACGCCCGTGGGTTTTGAATCTACGTGCACATTCCGGGTCAGACGACTCGGTGGCTTTCTATTGGCTCAGGTCCAATCGGCATTCCACGGGAATTGCAAGACCCCAAGTTCGTACTTGCAGTTCACAAGGTGGCCACTCGAGGACGGCGTCAATAGTGAGTCAATGCCCATAGGCAGCAGCAGGTGCGAACCCCGGGAGCATTTGTTCTCCACCTTCCTCCTCCTCCTCTTCCCTGTGTTTATGTGTCGGTGTTAGCACCCTGCCCACCAGTAACTTGACCTTTGACCTCCATAACAAGTGCGGGAGTCGGGTGGTGGAGTCGTCTGGAGGATGTCACCTGATCTGTGGCGCCGTCATCCAGGGCGGCGGTGATAAATAACACTGTCGACCCGCTGACCTCTGCTGGTCAGAGTCTGGTCTTTACAACTTCTGCTCGTTAAATCGGGGAGAAAGGGGAAGTCTCTGAGGGCAGACGCCCCCTGCTGGTGGCTCAGAAACTCACCACAGGGGGTTTTAAATCACAAGAACTACAAAAAACTTTTTTTTGAAAGAAAGAAATAGAATGAAATAGAAAGTAAGAATAAGTAATACAAAATGTGTAAGTAAAAGAAATTAAATGACGATAAAATATTTATTTCATCATTGGAATGGATTTTATTCGCATATTTTGAACAAGTCTCAGATACATTTTGCTGCTAAAATTGTATTTATTTCGTTCATTTTGAATCATTTTATTGACAAAACAGCATAATGTTTTATTGTTTCATCAAATCTAAAATCTAAATCTGCAGTTTCACTGGAACTGAATTGAGGACGTGACTGTCGCTGGATTTTGTGAATTTCTCAGTGTGAAACTAAACTTTTCAAAGAAGCTCTGTGTTCGCACCGGACCCTGCAGTCTGGAGATGACCTGATGTAACCTCCTGGAAAGACGGTGAGACTCACACCGCAGCTGATTACAGACCTTCCTCGCTGAGTTCCCCTGAGGGGGCGGAGCTTGAGGTGGAGTGCGCCTCGTTTACTGGAGTCGTGATAAGAGCAGCAGAGTCTCTGTGGACGGTCTCCGCTGATCCGCGAAGCTTCCGTCAGCGCTCCGTCATTAGTTCAGGCATGCAGCGTCTGTGGACTCGGCAATTACTGCTCCGCCCCCCAAAACCACCACCGGGATTGGTCCGTTCCAGTCGAACCTCCAGCCCCTCAGGCTCCACCGTGAGATCGTGGCTAGAAAACGAGAGAGTACAGGCGGGGTCGTCCAGGTGTGCTCGAGCTTCCGCTTCACGCCCAGGTCGCAAATGAAACGTAAACAAAGTTAAAAGCTTCAAACCGACGACAGGAAGACAAAGAGTCACAGGGGGGAAGAAACGTTGGAGTTTTGTGTTTGGCAAAACAAAGAAAATCCTGTGTTTACCGAGAAACATCTCGAGTGTGTGTTTGTGGTGCAGAGACACGGCAGAGGCTCTGCGCGTCGCTCGTAGCAACAGGAAAATGAAGCGAGCGGTCTGACCAGAGGGGGCGACAAAACACATGTGGCGGATTTGAGCGTTTTTTTGTGTAACGTTAAGTGACTAACTGTTTCTCAGGTGGCGTTAAGTTACGGTTAATTACACATTTAGTGCGGAGGAGGAAGTGACACTTGCAGGTGTGCTTTGTGTTTTGTTGTTGACGTTGACTCTTTCATCTTCAGATATTTGTTTACTTCCTGTTTCACGCCTGTTAGAATAAACATGGACACGCCCCCTCTTTCGCTGGCGTTCCCCGGGAAAACACTTCTGCAGAACCTGACTCAGACATTTGTGATCTCATGCACAGAACCTCCTGAAAATTTCAGAAACATGCTTGAACTTGAGCTTCCTCCTCCTCCTCCTCCTCCTCTTCTTTGTCTCCTGCACAAACAATCCTCCCTTGTTCCCTCTCTCCTTTTTTCGACCTCGGAGACTTGAATTCCACCGGCTCTGTAAAAAAAAAAAAACCTCACAAAGCTCGTCTCTTTTATTCCTGA
>JAFBJT010109692.1:22113-36031 GCA_016785325.1 Chascanopsetta lugubris
TTATTTGTGTTAGTGGAGGGAGAGAGAGGGGGGGGGCTTAGGGTTGGGGGGGCGGGGAGCGAGAGAGAGAGAACTACCACCACCGCCAACATCTTTAATATCTGTGTTAGAGAGAGAGAGACAGAGAGAGAGAGAGAGAGAGAGAGAGAGAGAGAGAGACAGAGAGAGAGAGAGAGAGAATGGAGGGGAGTGATGAACTTGTGTAACAATAATGACAACATAATAACAAGCACCCGTGTTGGCAGTAATTGATACTCGTGCTGATATGTTATGGCTCATAAAGACTGTGTGTGTGTGTGTGTGTGTGTGTGTGTGTGTGTGTGTGTGTGTGTGTGTGTGTGTGTGTGTATATGTGATTGTATTTGTTCCTTGTGGGGACCATCTTGACCATGGAGCCCTTCAGAGTGAAAACATTTTTGGAAAGTGCATGGGGACATTTTGTCCGTCTGTTGTCTGTCTGAGGGTTAGGGTAAGAATGAGGGTTAGGGTAAGAATGAGGGTTAGGGTAAGAATGAGGGTTAGGGTAAGAATGAGGGTTAAGGTAAGAATGAGGGTTAGGGTAAGAATGAGGGTTAAGGTTCGGGGGTATGGAAGGCATTTTGTCAACGAGTGTCCACACTGAGGTCGAAGTTCAGGTGAGTGTGTGTGTGTGTGTGTGTGTGTGTGTGTGTGTGTGTGTGTGTGGGTGTGTGTGTGTGTGTGTGTGTGTGTGTGTGTACGTTCTTGTATTTATCGCTTTGTGAGGACCAACTTGAGTGAAGAACATATTTAAACGGTGAGGACATTTTGACCGTCACCTCTTTAACGAGCTGTTTGAGGGTTAAATCTTTAGTGTCGGGGTGAGAATGAGGTTGAGGTTGGGGCCGGGCTATTACTTGGGATGGTCAGCGTTAGGGCTTGTCGGCGACGCAACGCCTTTGCAGCCCGCCGGCGTACCTGTTTCCGTGCAGACACCGCCCCCCTGTTGCCCTTGTGGGCGGAGCTGTAGTGGCCCCGGTGGACCGACCCCCCCGTGGCCCTGTCGGTGAGGTGCGACGGCAGAGGGCTCATGAAGAGGATCCGGGCGATGAGGCCGTACAGGACGGTGGCCACCACCAGCGGGACCACGTAGAACAGCGCGAAGTCCAGGAAGTAGATGGGCATGTAGAGGCTCCTGGACACCCGGTAACCGCAGGTGACCACCACGCCGTTGGAGTAGACGGTCTCGTCCGTGTCCACCAGGAAGAACCACATGATGCAGTAGAGCGAGGTGAAGAGCCACACCCCGGCGATGATCCTCTTGGCCCTGGACACGGTGCATATGAACTGCGCCTTGATGGAGTGACAGATGGCGATGTAGCGCTCGATGGTGAACGCCATGATGGAGCAGGACGACACGTTGATGCCCAGGTACTGCAGGTAGGTGATGCACAGGCACCCCGCGTAGCCGTAGACCCAGAACGCCACCACGTCGGAGATGTTGGGGAGTCCGGCCGCCATGAGCACGATGAGGTCGGCCACGGCCAGACTCACCAGGTAGCAGTTGGTGGGCGTGACCATGTGCTTGGTGCGCAACACCACCAGCACCACCATGACGTTCCCGGCGATCCCGACGCCGCAGATCAGCATGGTCAGGAGTATGGTGACGACCCGCTCCTCCAGGGGCTTCAGGGGCACCTCGGTCAGGTTCACCACCAGGGGGACGTCCCGGAAGACGGAGGCGTTGTTGTTCTCCATCGCGCTGAGGTGATGGGGGGGGGTCTCGGCTCAGTTGATCTCCAGAGGAGCAAGGTAAGAATCCTGAGGACAGAGATGCAGGACGTTTGTTTTGGACGCAAACTTTCACAGGTCCAGCGTCATCCCTCCACATGTCCACTTCAAGGGGCTTCAGGGGCACCTCGGTCAGGTTCACCACCAGGGGGACGTCCCGGAAGACGGAGGCGTTGTTGTTCTCCATCGCGCTGAGGTGATGGGGGGGGTCTCGGCTCAGTTGATCTCCAGAGGAGCAAGGTAAGAATCCTGAGGACAGAGATGCAGGACGTTTGTTTTGGACGCAAACTTTCACAGGTCCAGCGTCATCCCTCCACATGTCCACTTCAAAGATGATTAGGTACGAATAGCGAAGAGACAACCGATCACATTAGACACTGGAAGCAGGTTGAAGATCAGGCTGGCGCTTTAAAGCGGCTGGACATCCTGATATTTTCAAAATAAAATCATTTAGTATTTCTATCAACAGGCGGTCAAATCATTCATCAGCATCATTATGAATTTCCATCTGCACTTCCTGTATTTGTAAATAATCATCTGTTTATTCCACTTGTTAACGTTGCTTTCACAGTTTGTTGACACTGCCCCCAAGTGGCCCAAAGATGAACACACTCAAATCTTACAAACTTGACCTTTAAAAGCTAAAAACACACAATGCATATCTCAGCAGCTTCGAACAATAGTTTAAATATACAGTAGATATATCAGATATACAAGTCCGACATCATATCATGTTTTCATACCCACAACATCTGTGTATTTTATATTTATCACTTGTAAAATATGTAATATGATATTTACATATTCTTGAAGAAAGAAAATGTAAGATTTTAGAATAATAGGAGAAAAAGCAACGAGTGAACAGATACACAGAAGCCGTCCATCATAACCGAAAGAGCCTCGTTTATTCCTGCAGAAGAACTCCCTCTGATGTAAAGCTGAAATTAATTCTTCACTATTGATTCAAGAGGAGACAATAAAAGCACTGGAAAATAAATAAATACATATATATGCATATATGTATATATATATATATATATACATAAGTAAGAAAAGAGCAGCTCACCATCCTGCAGCTCAGCTCGTGGTCACAGCTCTCAGCTTCAATCAGGCAAGAAACACAGACGACTGCTCGTCCTCCAGCTCTGCTGCTCGCTCGCTCTCTCTTTCTCTCTCTCTCTCTCTCTCTCTCTCCACATCACACACACACACACACTAATACCATAGATCGACGCTGCGAGTGCAACACAAAGTGCAACACAAAGCCATCTTCAGGCGACAAGTTCAGCCTGAAAATCAATCACAGCTCAGAGTGTCATGTCACTTTCAGGGCCGGCTTCTCTAAACACTGTAATTACTGAGAGGACGGAGCAGAGCGGGTCCGTGCTTCTTCACTGCAGTCATTGGACGTTTAATTGAGACGAGGCCGCCGTGGCGTAAACCACACCTCATCTCGTGTGAAGCACAAAATGGACATGTTTGGATTGCGTGGAATCGAGGAATGTGTCGTCTCCGCGGGGACCAAGGGGAATGCGGAGCATGAGGTTGAGATTCCTGCTCTTCTTGTGCGATCTTGGTGAGGCTCTCGCGCCCGCTGACAATGTGACTGCGCTGTAAATATGTTATTCTCTCCGCTGAACACATCAGGTGCAGCTCACAGCCGTTATCAGAGAGGCAAGATGCCGTTTTGTTCACTGAGAGAAATCCCTAAAATGACCTGTGTGTGTCATTATAACGTTCAGAAGTAACATCACAGCAAAGGTGTCCGTGTGTTATTTCCTTATGAATTCCTCAACAGCTGACTCAAAAATGATAGTCATGTCCGCCTGTCATACCACTTCCAACCACTCGAGCGAGTTGTGAGCCACTGCAGTGCTCAGCTTTGACTCGTCCAAACTGAATGTTGTATATAACAGAACTGACGTCAGACTAAAGTCGTCAGTGTTTTGCTTTTACTACTATTTCAACAGGAGAATCAGAGAGCGATAGTCAGGTCGGCCGGTCATACCACCTCCTACCACTAGAGTGAGTCAAGAGCCACTACGGTGCTCAGCTCTAGTCTCGTCCACACTGAATGTTGTATATTTGACAAATTCATAAGTAACCTTAAAGTACCTTCAGAGTGTTTTGCTTTCTATACAGTCGTATCAGAGCGGTCACCCCGTCATACCACTTCTTACCACTAGAGTGAGTCACGAGCCACTCCATTCGTACGCATACATGTGCATTTCCACCTGTTGTGACCCCAGGTGCTGTACAGTCGGACACAATCATATATTTTATATACCGTCGTACGATTTACAAATTTGTGGACAAACTTTTGTGCACAGTCGGCGTTTTGCGTTTTGACACAACCATGAAGTTGTCAGGGGTAAAAATAGATGATAAGGACGTATTCTATATCTATTCTGGGATGAGCTCCTAAAATAAGCTCCCCCAGGCCTCATGGGAATTTTTTAAAGCAGTAACATACTGATATATTCAAAGGAGGTTTTCAGAGGGAGGAGGAACGGCCTCCCAAAAATAGTCTGGTGAATTATCTGATGTCTGCGGGAAGAAGATCCATCCTGAGGAGGAGCGAAGTTATCTGAGCCTGAGAAACATTAGGAAATGGAAAGAAATAGTCTTGTCTTCATTTTGGGCTCATTTCCGCACAGAGGGGAGGGAATCATTACTCTCTGTCTTCACTTGTCCGAGGCATCACAGTGACATCTAGTGGCAGGGAGCAGTAACACACTCCGGACGGGAAAGTGAGGAAGTATAAGCACTTTTTTTTGTGTCTATTAATGTGTGTAACACTTCAGTCATTTTTCTCACTTCTAAAAATATTACAATGAACAATGAATTTATAATCACCTCAGTGTTTTGTTTTTTTCTCCATTACCCTTAAATGAGCCCATTCAAGGTGCAGTGTGTAAGATTTGGTGACCTCTAGAGGTGAAGCTGCGTGTTGTATCCATCACCTCTCCTTCACCCTTCTGAACATGCAGGAGAAGCTGTGGTCGACTTCAGTCGTCATTAAAACTCAAAAGATGTTTAGTATGTCCACTTTGGGCTACTGTAAAAAACGTGGCGGACCCCCCTCCTTGTGTACATATACATTAATTGAAGTGTAATGGAAAGAAATCTAAAAAAGATTCAGGTGATTGTAAATTCAGGAGCATACATTGTTTTGTAATATTTTTTAGAAGCAACAAAAATGACCCAAATAGTACACACTGCACCTTTAAAATAAAACACGGAGAGCATGAATAAATAAGAATAAATGAATACAATTTGAGTCGTGATGCTCCCTCCTCCCTCAGGCAGTGGTGGCAGTCACCGCTTGTTTTTGCTCCATCTTGATCAGCTTGGTGCTCATTGTCTCCTGAAGATGAACCCTCCTCTTCTCCTCCTGCTCTCTGAAGAAGGCTGCAGAGATCCTCCTGCGCAGCCGCTGGGCGTAAACCTCCAGGAACACCAGGAAGTAGCACAGGAGCCAGAGGCATCCCAGCAGGAGGGTGACGCCCAGGTCGGGGGCCGAGGTGGGGGCCTGGCACAGGGACGGCTCCGGGCTGAAGGTCCATCTGTAGTCCCTGTGGAAGTTCACCAGCTCCTGGGTGCGGCAGGAGGACGGGATCAGGCAGAAGGCCGGGGCGAACCACTGGACCTGGAACCGCCAGAGCCAAGGGACCACAGGTGAGCTACACATGCTGCATGCTCAAATCATGCCAAGAGCGAAAGTGGGAAAGCCTGCAGTTCACGGGGTGGCCACTTGAGGGTGTGTGACTCCCATCCCCACAGACTCCCATGTTAAAATGGTTCGACTTTAGAGGTGAGTGAAACATGTTTAAAGCCTGATACAAACTACAGTTTGGGTATCAGTCGGTCACATTTGTTACCGTGACAACTGTGCAAAATTCTCTTAAAGGTGCAGTGTGTTAGATTTTCATTTGGTCATTTTTCTCCTTTAGCAGTTCGTGTGCTGTCTCACCTTATAATCGACGTTTATGACGGCAGATGTGGGCGGAAAATCCAGTAACCATGGCAACATCATCTGGATTATAGAATACACGACTTGGTCCAAAGCCACTATGGCAAATATGGCCACGAAGTACAACGTGACCAGAATCAGTGATATGAAACAGGAAGCGCATTCCTGACCGGTTATCCTGCACTTTGAGAGGCGGGGCTTATCCTTCGCTGCTCCCCTCTCACCAGCAGGGGTCACCGTGCGCACGTTGTCAAACTGAACTGACGTCAGGTACGATTTGAGGTAGCGCGAGGACTCGAAGATCAGCAGCGCGACAAAGATGGCGGCGAGGATCCTGTTGGAGAGCAGTTTACAGTCTCTCAGGAGGTTCCTGGCGTCGGAGAAGTTGACCTCGATCTGTCCGATCATTCTGCCGAATCGGCTTTTGACCTCGGAAACGTCGACGTGCGTGAACGTGTCGAGTTTCCTCAGGTTGGTCACGATGCTCAGGTCCTCCCTCTTCACCCGGATGGCCTCCTCCACCAGGTCCCTCTTGGCGGCGTTCAGGGGTTCGGACGAGTTCAACAAAGTCCTGGTGAAACCCTCGGCCGTGCATCTGAGGATGTGAGCCACCGCCCCCACGTTCGCCGAGATGTTGGGGATGACGTTCACCACCACCGCCACCGCGGCGGCCGAGAGCAGGAGCTTGCGGCCCTGCTTGGTGCAGACGGTGGGCAGGGTCATGGTCAGCACGCAGCGCAGAGGGTGGCACAGGAAGGAGGCCAGGAACACGGCCACGCCGTAGATGCAGGCGGTCTGAACCGACGCCCGGGGGTCATAACTCAGGGTCACGGAGAGCCAGTGGTGCAGGAGGCCGCCGGTGACGATGGCGAGCGCCGAGCAGAGGGAGAGCAGGGTCAGGACGTGTCTGCCGGCCGGGGAAGGTGCGGCGTAAACGTCCCACAGGTAGAAGAGGACGGATTTCAAACACTGTCCGCGAGGTCCCTTTCTGCTCCTATGGATGGAAAACAAACAAACAAACAAACAAACAAACAAACAAACAAACAGATAAATAAGGACCAACACTGCCAAGTACACAGGAGCAGTAGGGCCTGCATGAAAAGAATAAATGAGACGAGGAGGATACAATTCTTTACGGCAAGGTTTATTTTTTATTGGAAAATAAAGAAAGAAAAAGACAGATAAATAGATGAATAAACAAATTAATGAATTAATGGATTAATAAATTGATAAATTAATAAATTAATAAATAGAAAAATTAATAAATTAATAAATTGATAAATTAATAACACCGCCAAGATAACAGGACCATTTGGCCCTGTATGAAAAGAAAACATGAAATGAGAGAGCACTAATTAACTCATCATTTATTTGTTTATGTTTATTTATTTGTTTGTTTTGTTTGTCTTCCTCATCCCAAATACGGAGAGAGACCGATGAGAGGACTGATGCCAGTCGACTTCTTCCTCCTCTTAACCAAGGTTCATTGCCTCACAGCTCCCCCTCCTGGTGTGGTATGGAATAACCACGGACAGGAGTGACACGGTTTCTGTGTCAGGTCAGAGCAGGTGTGAGTATGATTGTTATATCCATTCACTTTGGGCTCTTTTCTGGTGTCTGTCAACCTTTCACTTGGCCTGTTTGTGTCTAATTGTTGAAGAAACGTAGTTGACTGTGTATTTATAGTTTTGCTTCCCGTTGGAACAGCTGCTGAAAGGTCCTGGTATTGGTGAGCGCAAACCTTTTACAGTGTAAACGCAGCTGCTTGTCAATACATCTCAGGTGTAGATTAATGGTAGAAATGATGTCATTCTACTGTGATAATCTTAAAATGCCACTCTAACCTTGCAATGGGTTGTTAAGATAGTGTGTCAAAGCCCAGCTCACCTTGTTTTGGTCTGGTCAAAGTGCAAAAATTGCGAACTAGCGACTCTATAGATGACTAATTAACATTTCATGTTTCGAACTGTTGTATCCAATATGCAAACATAAATAGATAAGGAGAGCTGATATGTGGTTTTTGTGTCGTTTGGTGCTAGCTAGGTAGAAAATGAGCTAGCTAGTTAGTTCATCTGTGGTTTTTAGTGCATTTGGAGATAGCTAGCCATAGCCAGATAGCTAACTAGCTAGCTAGCTAGCTAGCTAGATAAATAGATAAACCGATAGATAGATAGATAGACAGATAGATAGATAGATAGATAGATAGATAGATAGATAGATGGATTGATATACATTGTAATACACATCATGAGATTATTATTTTAGCCTGGAAATACAACTACAAATGCAAAAATCTTACCTTAGGGGAGAGATAATAGTTTCTGTGATCAACTTCATTCTATGTGACACTGTGAGGTGCAGGACAAACAAGTGGGAAGTCTGTGAGGAGGATGAAGGTTAAAATAAGGAACTGCACTGAACAGTCATGCTCACGTTTGTGTTTGTGTTCGTTCCTATATGTCAGAAATGAGAAGACGAGTCAGCTCAATATAAACCAAACATGACACCAAATCATATGGAGAGGCATCACTCACACGCACACACACACACACACACACACACACACACACACACACGTACACACACATACACACACGATAAAGGTCACACGACTAGTCTTAGTGCACTTCCACAATGATGTGACGACTTGTCATTTGTTGTGATGATTCTCCCACACAGTGGTCAGAGGAAGATGACCACTGTGACAACACATGACCCACTTAAAGTCATGATGATGACGGTGATGATATAAATAATGATACTAACAAACTATTATATTATCATTATCATGATTAGAATGATTATCGTTATCATATCTGTGATACCATTTGTAAATTATTTAGCTTGTTTCATCCAAATGAAAATACACAAACAAACAAACGAATGAATGAATGAATAGATGAATAAATAAAAAACACATACCACGATAACAACAAGCTCAGCAGCTGTCTTCACTCTGTTTACAACAGCACATAAACATTGTGTGTTTACTCTCTGTTTCGCTCACAGAGGCTTCAATGGGCCAAACGATGTGTCTAACCTGAAGGCAGCTCACATGGGTTTATATTTGTTTGTTTGTTGCAGTTCAAAACACATTAAACAAAACTATTTTGACAACTTCCTTTATTCGATTACAAATCTGCTTACAGGCCAAAACCACACACAACAACATTATCATGACCATATTTGACCAGATTCATGACCAAATGTATCCTCTGCACATATATATATATATTTATTTGAGTAAGAGAAACCTGGTCTGATCATAACAATCATAATGTTTCTACGTCATGTTGCCACCTACTGACCTGGCAGATATACAGTACAAGCCTTTACAGTTGTGAAGCGGGAGAGCACGGCTCTGACCAAAAATGTAAAAAGAAAATTGCACTCTTTTGTCAACGCAGTGTCAGTGTTACGAATGCGGATCAAAATGAAACCCTAGCATTGGATTGGATAACCTCTTGACAGGCCACAGTTCAGCAGACACTTAGATACCGAAAACTTGGGAAACGCGTCAAAACGGGTAAAAGCTGGAAACGCTCCCAGAGTGTTGTGATATTTCATGCAAACAGATTTTAAATCTTGACACGCTTCCTCTCTGTGTGCCATCAGAGCGTCGTGTTGCCGGACCGCATCGCAACAGCCACCGTCTGGTTGATGGGATGAGCCCAGTCCGGATACGAGCGCAGGTCAAACATGGCCACGCCCCACGTGTTCATGGCCAGCGACACGCACAGGATGCCCAGGATGTTCATGACGAAGCCCGTCTTCACCTGGGGGGGACGGAGGCCATTGATGAAACAGAGTTTCCTCATCATGTGCTGTATTCATGTAAATGCTGACCTCACCATGTCTTTGATAACGAGGTGTCCTGAGGAAAAGGCGATGGAGTTGGGTGCTGTGGACACCGGCAGCATGAAGGCGAATGAGCAGCTGACGGTGGCGGGTATCATGAAGTACAGAGGGTTGACTGACACACGGATCGCCTGCACAAAGACCAACACATGCTCTATAAATGGTATGTATATACGTACTGTATGTATATATATATATATATATATATATATATATATATATATTCTTAAAGTCTTTACAGCACAGTTTACATTCACCCAGTCACACAAATATTCATACTGCGCATCTATTGGCCGCACTTTGTATCTATGACTACATGAGGCAGTGTGGGATTCAGTGTCTTGCCCTTGGACACTTCAGCATGTGGACAGGTGGTTAAGGCGGGAATTGAACCCCTGACCCTCTGGTGAGTGGACAGCTCCTCTGAACTGCTCAGCCACAGCTGCTCCATGCAGAATACATGTAGGTAGCAGACACAGTATTAAACACAGTGTGGGTGTTTGCCAGACTCTTCTCAGCTGCTGACGCTGTCCTGAGTGAATGGATGAACTGAGTGAATGGATGAAATTCTGTTGAGTCAGCTCAGTGACTGGTGCCTCTGCAGGTCCTGTTCGTACCAGCTCAGCGATGATGGGCAGGAATATGATGCTGGTGGCGACGTTGCTGGCGAACTCAGTGAAACAGGCCACAAAGGTGGTGATCAGCATCACAGCTACGGGGGGAGAGACCTCCACTAAAGGCTGGAGGTGGCCCCCGATCCAGGAGTTCAGGCCGGACTCCTGCCAAAAGCCACAGCGCAGAGGTCAGAGGTCAGAGGTCGAATCACAACATCATTACGTGAGCGAACAGGGAGCAGAGCCAGAGGGATGAGGGCAACACGGGAGAGGAAAGCTTCGTGGTAGAATGGGATTCAACGACAGAACAAAACGACTCAAAACACAACAAAAGCAGTTTTAATGCTAAGCTAACAGGCTAAGGCCTGTGACTCATTCATAAATTATGTTTTTAGTCATTTGACCACTGGGTTTCAGTTGTTATCACAATCTTCAGGCTCATTATCGATGTTATTATTGATGTTATGTGTTGACGAGCGTCCGGCCGTCATTCACCTCACAGGCTTTGGCCATAGCGAAGCCGCCTCCCAGCAGGAGGAGGATGTTCCAGGGAACAGAGTCCTGAGCTTTTTTCCATGACAGGAGAGGAACGTACGGAGTGTTTGAAGCTGAGGGAGAAGTGCAATAAAATAAATAAAAAAATAAAATAAAATAAAAAGTATCTGAGTTAATATTTCAGATGCCTTGGTGGGTAGTGAGGTAGTTACTTTATTTATTGAATAGAATCGTAGAATTCTGTGCTTTTCTAAAAGGTCACTGACCCTGAGGGTCGAACCACCAGCGCAGAGACGGTTTCTGTGACGGGAAGAAGAACAGAATGGACACGATGATCACACCCGTGACGGCGTCTGTGATGTACCTGCAGGGCGACAACAAGGGGGGGGGGGGAGTTCATCTCCAGAGGTAGATCATGTGACACGAGCTGAGGAAAAGTTGAGATGTGATGTTCCTCACCCTTTTTTAAACCACACAGACCAGCCAGTGAAAAACTTGGGATCTCGCGTGAAGAGCAGAACGGCAAACAGCACGAAGAAGAAGGAGATGGCTCCCTGTGCGAAACTTAAAGAGAGGTTAGTCAACACTTCACTGATGATGTTCCCTCACTCCTTCAGTTGCAGGGCATTTGAAGACAGACACTGGTCCTCACTTTATGGGCCCTAGTTTCCTGTAATCCTCCAGGATCAGAGCTTTGGCTTTGGCCTCGGCCTGGGCTCTTCGGTCCTGTCTCTGGAAGCACAATCTGCATGAAGAGTAAACGTGCACTGTCACTGAAATGTTGCTGAACATCCCAGTACCAGTTCCTAAAAAAAAAAAAAGATTTACTATTGCTATTTTTCCTTCCTCAATTCAAACATTCATCTGTTTACCACACCGTAATGTAGAGATACTGCCCCTCCCTCCCAGCAGATTTTACCCAGTGGCCCCTGGCGGTACTGCAACAACAAATCCCCATGCGGCCCAAAAGGCATTTTTCAAATGGACCATATTATTACTTTAGACACGTGTAAAGCTCTTTGCAGGAATACGACTCACATAATCTGAATAAAACCTCATGTTACCGTGTGTTCAGTCCTCCGTAGAGAAACGTGATCCACAACCATCCCACAAACAGGAAGAGAACCATGAGCGGGAAGGCAAAGGCAAACCAGGAGCCAAAGTTGAGGACATCACAGTCAGGAAAGTAGCTGTGAGGTGAAAAGAATCAACGTCAAACAGCCCGAAAGTGGCTCAATTCTCGGTTTTAATGTTGCACTTAATAAAAAAATGACCTTTTCAGTTGTCCAATCAGGATGAGGTTTGGACAACTTTCCATGTCCAGTGGACAACTCTGCTGTTCTATTCTACTCTGTTCTATTCTCAGAGGTCACTGACCTTTAGGGTCGAACCACCAGCGCAGAGACGGTTTCTGTGACGGGAAGAAGAACAGAATGGACACGATGATCACACCCGTGACGGCGTCTGAGACGTACCTGCAGGACGACAACAAGGAGGGGGGGTGGGGGGGGGTTCATCTCCAGAGGTAGATCATGTGACACGAGCTGAGGAAAAGTTGAGATAAGGTTTTTTTGTTTGTTTTTTTCTCACCCTTTTTTAAACCACACAGACCAGCCAGAGACAAACTTGGGATCTCGCGTGAAGAGCAGAACGGCAAACAGCACGAAGAAGAAGGAGATGGCTCCCTGTGCGAAACTTAAAGAGAGGTTAGTCAACACTTCACTGATGATGTTCCCTCACTCCTTCAGTTGCAGGGCATTTGAAGACAGACACTGGTCCTCACTTTATGGGCCCTAGTTTCCTGTAATCCTCCAGGATCAGAGCTTTGGCTTTGGCCTCGGCCTGGGCTCTTCGGTCCTGTCTCTGGAAGCACAATCTGCATGAAGAATAAATGTGCACTGTCATTGAAATGTTGCTGAACATCCCAGTCGCAGTTCCTAGAAAAACGAAACAATGATTTACTGTTGCTATTTTTCCTTCCTCAGTTCAAAACCTTCATCCATTTCCCACTCTCCAATGTAGAGCTCATACCCCCCCCTCCCCCCTCACAGAAACGCCCAAACTGCTCTGATTGGCCAGCTGGCTGAGTCACTTGTGATTGGTCAACTGCTCCCAGCAGATGCAAGAAGTTTCTTGTAAATTGTGAAATCAGATTCTCACTCATGAATGGATGAATAGAACAGGATACAGCACCTCCCCTCAGACTTGCAGCAATTTTTTCCCAGTTGCCACTCGTTGGTGCTGCAACAACAAATCCCCAAGTGGCCCAAAAAGCATCTTTCGTTGAATTCAGATGCCTGTATACCTCGTTTCAGGACACTGGGAGACATACTCATGGGTGATTATTGGTGTTCTCTATTTTTGATATACAATGTTTATAATTCGGTAAAAATATACTAAAGGTCAGAAAAAGCCCTGAAAAGTCTCTTTATCCTGGGTCACATCACAGCTATGCCTGCTGATTATCCATGGGCCGTTCCTGCTCTGTCTCGGAGCCCCAATGCATTATGGGAGAGACACTGCTGCTCGTGCCCCGTGGGCTTAGGGTTAGGGTTAGGAGACTGGACTAACCAGGAAGTAAACCCCAAACTTTTTTGGCGTATACACCAGGCGAGCAACTTCCATCGACTTGAATAGTGTCACATGATTGTTAAGGTATCCTGTTCTACTAGTACATCCATGCTCGCACCGTCACAGTCATGTCAGCTTCAACAGGAAGTAGAATGTAAATTGAATTCCAGGCGTTTCAGCAGCCTTTGAAAACATGGAAAAAGCAAAATAGGACTCCTTTAATCTGTTCAAAGACATTTTTACCGTGTGTTCAGTCCTCCGTAGAGAAACGCGATCCACAACCATCCCACAAACAGGAAGAGAACCATGAGCGGGAAGGCAAAGGCAAACCAGGAGCCAAAGTTGATGAGGTCACAGTCAGGAAAGTAGCTGTGAGGTGAAAAGAATCAACGTCAAACAGCCGGAAAGTGGCTCAATGCTCGGTTTAAATGTTGCAGAGGATGAAACAGTGACCTCTTCAGTTGTCCAATCAGGATGAGGTTTGGAGCGGTGCCAGTGAGCGTGGCGGTGCCTCCGATGCTGGCAGCGTAGGGAATGCAGATCAGGAATCCTTTCCACACCTTCATCTGATACTCTGACTCTGACCGGACCTCCTCAGCCGTCATCAGGTCAGTCTGCTCCATCCCATCCATCCTGTGACAGTCGCCACACACGCTTT
>JAFBJT010109692.1:36099-59533 GCA_016785325.1 Chascanopsetta lugubris
ACATGTCTTTGTTTATGAATTACCTCTCCATCTGTAGCGTTTGTTTTTCTGAGGGTGCCGAGGGCAGTGGATGCATCTTCACAGTGCACTGACCTGAAAGAGAATAAAAGGGCGGGGGGCGGGGGCGGGGGGGGATGATAAAAGTGACCCTTATCTCTGCTTTGCATCTTTTTGTGCCTTAATACACAACTTTAAGTCAATAAAGCATCTTTAATCAATCACCATTTGAATATTGACTAACTTTGACTAGCTGACGACTCTGTGTCGGAAAAACTGGACAAAGTTCACACCTGAGATTACACATTACAAGCGGGGGGGTTAACGCGATGATCACGACGGATGTCTGGGTCCACACTTATCCTGTCGCGTGAGCACGTTTAGACGACGTACATACAACACAACAGAGCCGCGTGCGTTTTTTTATGCCTATATACTTGATCTGAATCGATCTGTCCATCGATCTGTTTATCCATCTGCCGATGGCGTTGGGTTGTTTTTGCGCCGCCGTGCTGAAATGAGTCGCCGGTCTCGATCCAATGGAGCGATTTTCCAACCATCCACCCGAACTCACCGTTGATGATGTCGTCTGTATCCTCTGTGGCCTTGCACCTCTGTTTCAGAGTGTCCAGGTCTCCAAACAGACTCTCCAGGATGGCGTTTGCTATGGGGAGCATCATGGCTGTGGTGGCCGTGTTGCTGAGCCACATGGACAAGAAGGCTGACGTCAGCATCATTCCCAGGATGAGCCTGCAAAACGAGGCAAACCCCAGCCCGAGGTGAGTCACACCAATCAACGACGTGACGGCAGCCCTGACGTTTCTGGATGACGCCTAAGATGGTGAATGGTAAAGTTGGACCAATTACAAGTCCTGATTATGTGTGGGACTGTGTTGGTGTGTGGATTACGGCAGAACGGCAGCTCAGGAACAGGTTCACAACATGTTTGCAAACTAGTGTGCGAACTGACTTTTGGATTTGGATCCTTTTCGTTGTGACTCTGAGGATTTGGTCATTGCATCTGCTGAGTTAAGCATCACAAGGTCAGCAGTCAGCCAGCTTGGTGTATCTTTCTGATGCTCTCTGATGCGAATGATTTACTTGTATCCACATTAAGTAATTTACTTCAGTACATATGAATAGTATATATATATATATATATATATATATATATATATATAGCAAGAAAGATACAATAAAAAAATCAACATTAAGGATTTTATTTTCACATTCTAAGGGTTGGTGTTTTGGAGATCAATCAACTCTTAAAGTCCAGGTAACCTCCCAAACGTGTGAAAGTGTAGATACTCATCACATCTGATACTGAACTGGTTGGGTCACATTCTCTTATGTTAATAAATGTCACACACCCACACACACACACACACACACGTCTCCACTCTGTCTCACCAGGCTGGTTTGACCCCAACAAGGCTCAGGACCTTCAGAGCGATCCTGCGATGAAGACCCCACTCCTCGATGGACGATGCCATGATCAGCCCGCTCAGGAAGAGGAAATTGGTCTCCAGGAAGTACTGAGGGCAGATCTGTTTGGACGGGATGATTCCCATCGTGGTGAAGAGGCAGACCGGGAGCATCGCGGTGACGGCCAGAGGTAGAGCCTCCGTGCACCAAAACATGGCCATCAGCACGATCACATACAGACATTTTCCCTCCTAAGAGGTGAAGGATAATGTCACGTCAACTTCATTTCCAGATGTGGACTTTGTCTTGCACCAGCACATTTCTACAATACCCAATAACGCACAAACGAATTTGTTTGAACTAAATCACAGGTTTAGAGATATTCAGCTGCAGCACGCAACTTCGACCACATGATGTCACTGAATCCTACACTGTTCCTTTAAGGTTAAAGAACAGAAAACATCAATTATTTTTGCTCCGAATATCATGATCTGTCAATTGATCAAATACAATAAATAAAGCTGTCTCAAGCTCACAAAGCGAGAAAGTGACTCACTCACAGATCTAATCTGGTCAAATTTAATTCTCAAAGAAAATCCAAGTCTATCTATCAGATATCTATCTATCTACCTGTCTATCGGGTGTCTTAGCTGTCAGTTGCTTTAGTGATGGATGAAATACACATTTGTTTTGTTCGTGGAAAACGTTCAACGTTCAACCCTTAACTGAGACCGAAGCTTCTGAGAAATGGAGGAGGAAAACAAGTAAAAGAACAAAAAGTTTTAGAACCCAAAACACAGCTTCCTTTCTTCCTTTCTTCTCCTTTCGTACGAATAAACACGAGTCATCATTAATCCCTCATGGATGCGAGTGTAAAAAAAAAGAAAAAAAGAAAAGAAGCCGCTCACCTTCTCGGGCAGAGTGAAGAGCAGAGGTAAGAAGAGCAGAGGCGTGAGCAGCAGGATCAGCTGCTTGTGGACGCACCACAGTTTCCCGGTCACCTCAGACAGTTTCATGTCGGCAGGGCGAGTTGTGAGGAGTGCGCAGCTCCAGGCGGAGGCAGACTGAGAGGAAGCTGCTGTGCTGCACTTTGAAGCCCCGGGCCGAGGGGCAGAGAAGATTAACTACTGGCCTAGGTACAGGTTAACTCCTCGTACCATGGTGTCACACAGTTAAAGGGCACAGTCACAGTTTTTTCCCTCTCGGGAGTGACCGTGTCCTGATCTTCGACCAAAGGCGGGAAGCATCTTTATGCCCACACACACACACACAGACACACACACACACACACACACACGCAGACTGCGGTCAGAGTGTCCTGGTCAGTTGCGCAACAAACTCTTGCAGCAAATTGGAATGGACAGTATGAAATGGATCCCTTCAATCGCTCCACCTTCTTTTCCGCTTCCTGTTTCTCGAATGTGTGGATTTTCATCTTTCTTTGTAAAAACTTTGTAAAACACGTCACGTCAGCTTGTCCATGTCCGACCGCCCAAACACCTGTCGCGTGGAGACGACCGCCATAAACCCTCATTCAAAGCAACGGTGAAAACAGGCACTGACCTGTCAAGTCTTTAATTGTTCTTTTACAGTTAGATTTTCTGTGTGCGGACACATCGCTTGCTTTTATGTGTGTTTTCAACATTTCATTCTACATTTTGAGACGTGAACCTCAGGGGTTAAAATCAGTGTAAGTGTACATTAAGGAGACAACCTTAGAAAAATGATATTTTAAAGGATAATATTCAAAGGTGCATGGGTGTGATGTTTTGGTCATTTTATTCATCTCGAAAATTGTTACAAAGCAATTACATACAGACATTTTCAAGAATTTATAATCATCTGAATGTTTAATTCTCCCCATGACCCTTAAATGAGCCCATTAATGTATGTTTACATGAGGAGCGGGTCCTCTCTGCGGGGGCCGCCATGTTTTTTCAGAAGTAAAAGTGGGACGTACCAAACATCTTTTGAGTTTTAATGACAGCCGAAGTCGACCACAGCTTCTCCTGCATGTTCAGAAGGGGGAGGGCGAGGTGATGGACACAACATGCAACTTCACCTTTAGAGGTCACCAAATCGTACACACTGCACCTTTCAAGCAATGCGCATATTGATAGTTTGAGTTAAAAAAACAGAACAGTTTTCTTAAGACGCTCTGGCACCTCCTGGTGGATCCTCAGAAGGCAGCAGCCCCAACAAAGAACCAAGAGTGTGTGGTGGGGTGAGGACCTGCCAGCAGGTGGTGCAATGTGCACGTCATTCCCCACCATCATGCGAGGGGCCGCTCTCCTCCTCCCTCATCTCTAACATGCAAGAAGCAGCGATTCCCATGTTTCCTGCTGTCCTCTGACTGTGTGGATTCCTCCACACTGTGATAATGAGCTGCTTTCTCTCCAGGTGGCTTCTGGGTAAACACTGCTGGCTTTCTTTTGAAGCGCATGAATACAGGAATAGGAAGTGGACCGATGTCACCCATGGCCTCAGTCACCAGATCAAACATCTGAGCCTCATATCGATAGTTGATGTGTGTGTGTGTGCGCGTGTGTGTGTGTGTGGGGGGGGGTTACTCTTGGTGGTGTTGTTTTTTCTTGATTATACAGACCAGGATGCGACGGCTGTGGTTTAAAACCACACGCTGCATTTTCAGAACTCAAAACATTTGTTAACATCAAAGTAAAAAAACGAAATTGAGAAAACCTCATGATTGAATAGATATCAGTCAAACTCGAAACATTATTGGTAAATGTAATTGGGTATTTAAAGGTGCATTTGGCAGCTTGTTGTTTATATTTGTGCACACTTTCTAATATTAATGATTGAAGCGGCTGATTTCAAAGCTAAAATAAAAGCGTGTTTGCAGTGAAATTGTATAAATGTTCGTCGTTATCAAACAGGTGGCTGCTGAGTTTCACTTCTTCTTCTCCTTCTGGAGCATTTGCCACTTTCTTAGTGACTCAGTTCACATCAGAACAACACCGAGCGTTTGCGAGCGGCACAGATTCGGCAGAGTTACTCGACTTGATTTGAAAATCAGGGAGAAGCCGTGGAGGCGGGACTCTGTCTGGCCGAAATACAGGGCTACAAAGTGGACCAATCACAGCTCTCTGCATTGCACATAGTTAAACTGCTGGGATGGTGTGCTTCAAGGGTACGATACACAATCTACTTCTTCTACCCTCCATCAGTCTGAGGTCGGCTGTTCTTTGACTCCGCTCGTGTTTTCCCAGGAATGCGATGATGTCACTGTGACACGTACGATGTGCGCCCTCCTCCTCCCCCACCTTGCAGATGCAGAGGAGCACCTGATGAACGAGCACGCCTGTGTGAGTACGCGACTGACTGCGCTTCCCGTCAATGCCACAGGGGTCGCTATCAACGGGAATTTTTGAATAGTTTCTCCGTTCTCCTTCGAAGTTGCAGCGTGCGATATTTTGGTGATTTTCTTTTTTTCACCTCTAAAAACATTTCATAACAATTACATACCGACATTTTCATGAATTTATAATCAAATGAATGTTTGATTTTTTTTTGCCCATTGCCCTGAGAGCAGAGTTTTAATGACAACTGAAGTCAACCACTGGTTCTCCTGCATGTTCAGAAGGGTGAGGGTGAGGTGATGCATACAACACGCAACTTCACCTCTAGAGGTCACCAAATTGTACACACTGCACCTTTAAATCATCTAATAACATAAACAATTAAATTCAAGAATACACAATGAAGTCTGTGCATTTCATGTCTTTTAGAAACAGTGAATGTACCTTCTAAAAAAGAAAAAAGTCAAATGTCACATGAAAATGAAATACTGTCTAAATTCCCGTATCGGTCCGTGTCCAATCACTGCATTCTCTTCTTTCGTCTGGAAATGAAGTGAATCACCTGTGTGATCAGAAAAACACCAGTCAGTTGTTAGTATATGGAAATCGTTCGCCCACTTTGCAGAGAAGAACAAAAGGAAAAATCCACCTGCTTCGAACCGCCGGCAGTTAAAGGAAACCATGTCTCATCAATCACCCACAAACCCTGAAACCACGCCTCGCTTCTGCAGCGTTGACACAATTTCCACAGAACCAAACTCAGAGGCTCCGCTCGTGTTGACATGAATAATCTCAACATATTGTTTCCGCTGAATCAACAGTTCTGGCTTTTACTCGTTTCGTTATAATTCTGAATTAGGTTGGATTTAACTTTTAATTATACTTCTTGAATTGTTACTGTTTTTCTTTTTTCTTTTTATCAGGGAATGTTGTGTTTTTTTACATAATGTACACTACAAAATATACCGAGAAATACTGATACTTTCATAGGCCCAGGCGGGGCTTAGACACCAGTGTTTACCAGCTCAGAAACATCCCATCCAAAGCAAAACATTACGAAAATGAGAAATGACAAACAGAGCGGCACAAACAAACCCTTTGAGCTTCTCATTAATTACAATTGAGATGGATTCGTTTTGTATGAGTCATTACAGTATAGGTGGCATACTGTACCTTTAAAGTTAATGAATGATTGTAACTTTATTCTCAAAAGCTAAATTCATGATGGATTTTCTTTCTTCCTCTTTGTTTGACTTTTTAAATCCCCTTGAACTATATTTGTTAAAGGTGCAGTGTGTAAGATTTGGTGACCTCTAGAGGTGAAGTTGCATGTTGTATCCATCAGAACTGCACCTGTTGCCAGTGGTGTAACCCTCAAGGCCTCAGGTTAGCACCTATCTAGCTAAATCATATGTTTTCTCGTGAAGTCTGTGTTTGTGATGTATATCTGTGCTTCCCCTTCAGACCAGGTGAGCCCCAGATTCTCTGCTGGGTGATGACGGGTGGAAAAAACAGCTCTCCAGCCAATCAGGAGGAAGAAATAGAGGTCAGGTCTTTACGTCCAGCTGCTCTGTGGTTCAAGAACAGCATGCAGTTGCTGGATCAGTCAGTTTCTCGGGTATGTAGCTCCCCCTCTACTGGTCTAACATCAGAAAGTGAGGATCCCTCACTCTTTGTTTTTACATTTGCACGAAATCTGCAAATAATCCGCCTCCGTTCAATGTTGAGAGACGCTGTTGTTCCGTCTCTAATTACGAATCTGAAGGATAATGCAGGCTGACGGATAGAGTTGAGTTGATTTACCAAAATGCTGATGAGGGATAAAGTGACTTTGACGAGGCCCACGGCTAAATATCCCATAACGGTCCACATGACAGGAAGTTCTTTATCTTTTGCGTCACAGGAAGTGGGAGGTGTCGTGGACACTGGAGTCGCGCACTCTAAACACAGAAAGAAGAAAACAGTGCATGAGACGTCTCCGTATCAGCACTACATTTATTCCTCAGTGGTGTTTGAAGAAGCTATATGTCATTTAGATATTCAGAAACAGTAATTCCACTTTATCACCACTAGAGTGAGTTGTGAGCCATCACCGCGCTCATTCTGCCGCTTGTCAACACTGACTGGCTTTGGTTCAGAGGTATATTTTCCGTATACAATACTGCCATCTGGTGTTGACAGAAGGAATTATGTCAAAAATGACCAGCAATCCCTTTAAAGGTGCACTGTGTAATATTTCGGTCAATTTTCGTCACAATGTCTGTAGAAATAGAATTACAAAACAATTATACACAGACAAATGTATACACTTTTTACATGACTCTTAAATGAGCCCTTTAATGTCTATTTACATCAGGAGGGGGTCCTCCCTGTGGGGGCAGCCATGTTTCTACCGTGGCCAAGATGGATCTTTTAAGCTTGAATGACAACACGGGGCTTCCATAGGTTCTCCTGCATGTTCAAAAGGGTGAGGTGAACTTCACCTGTAGATGTCACCAAATCTTACACACTGCACCTTTAATCCAGGAATGTAATGTAACCATAACGCGTTGTTGTGCTGATGTTTCCAACATGAGTCGTTCATCGGGCAAATACAACATTTGTTTCTTTTTCATTTATGGTGAAGAAAATGTGAAATACATGTGTGTATGGGGAAAGCATGACTGCCACAGTGGAATGGAAACTCTCAGTGTGTGTGTGTGTGTGTGTGTGTGTGTGTGTGTGTGTGTGTGAGGAGATGGATTAGTACGTCTCCTGCTTTTTGATGTGGCTCCTGTGACTATTTGCAAAAATGAGGGGAGCCATTTCAGAACATTTGTCAGGAGAATGCGAAGGTTTATCGCGCCTCCACGCGCGTAAAGGAATGACATGGCGTTATCGATTTCAGTGATCGGCAAGTGTCCGAGTTCGGAGCTCACCTCGAACTGTCAGGTTCACGGGCAAATCCTGATTCTTCCCCCCGACGTCGGCGCGGACAGAACACTGATAGATGCCCGAGTCATTGGGCGTCACCCCGGGAAGCTCCAGACCGTAACCCGGTGTGATTCCCGCCGGACGGCTAAATTCAAAGTGGTCGACTTTGATTTGGTTTTTTTTCCTCTTGGCGATGCCATTTGGTCTCTCATCAATAAGCTGCCGGGACAAAAACAAACCCTCAAGAAATCTCCCAAGAATTGTGCAAAAAAGAAAAGGAAAAAAATCCAGGTCAGAGACGGACTAGAATGACCTCGACTGACCTTGTACCATATGATGGAGAGGAAGTTCCCATCTTGGAGGTCGTCGTAGGGACACTGCAGGGTCACGTTGTGGGGGCATTCGGCCTGAACTGCCACAGGACTCTGGGTGGAGTGGTGCACCAGCAGCAGCTGAGAAGACCACGCCATAGCGTTCGCAGACGACCGATTAAACCAAGATTAAAGGTGCAGCGTGTACGATTTGGTGGCCTCTACAGGTGAAGTTGCGTGTTGCGTCCATCACCTCACCCTGCTCCTCGTGTAAATATAGTTTAATGGGCTCATTTTTAAGAGTAATGGGGGGGGGGGGGGGTTAAACCAGGGGGGGGGGGGGTTAAACCTTTGGAGGATTATGAATTCATGAAAATGTCAGTGTGTCATTGTTTTGTAGTATTTTTTAAAGTGAGAAAAACGAGGAAAATCGTACGGACTGCACCTTTAAACGTCAACCGATACAAACGAGACAGGTGCTCTGAGACAGGGCTGAGCAACCTCAGGCACAGGTGCCAGCGCTGGTCCACTCACCACCTTTACAGTTACCATGCCGCCGCGCACGTGCTCCGGTTTCCAGGCTGAGACTCAGGCGGCTTTAAATGTTGAAATGATATGAAAACCATCTCCTGCCTCATAAAACTCGACTTTTGAACTCAAAAGGTCAAATGATCAAATGTTTGACATGGTCAAATGATCAAATGCTGTAAGAGACAGGGATGAGAGAAAAAGATGGAAATGCTAAAAGCGGGAAAAGACGTTAGAGAAAGAGAAAGTGATGAAGTGGTGAGATGTGAGGTGGCGCGTTAACGATGATGATGAAACTGAAATGGAATCACAGACGTGCGAGAAAAGAATGGATTCAAACATTCCAATATTGCATGTTTTAAAAGAGCGGAAGACGATAACACGGCCAACAAAATGCAGTGAGGACGTGAAGTGTGCAGAGCTGAGATCCACAGATACGACAGATGTGCGTTTGTAAAGAGAAGTGGTAAAACACCGCGCGTTGGAAGCCTATCACTGAAAAACCAAAAAAGAAAATCGAGTCCTTTTAAAGGCCTTTGAGGTCTTAGTCAGAACTGGAGTCCGTCACGTAGAAACCCAACACAGACCAAGATGAAGATGAACCAACACGTCTGTTCTCAAAAGAACTTCGTGCCCACGAACGACGCCAAACACGACGCAATCTGAACCTACAACCTCTGCTCAAGGGTTGAATCAGCTTTTGACAAGTTGCATCTAATGATCTGCAAACTCCACAGCACCAACATATCAAGTTAGATGAGGTATTTATTTTCTATGAAACGATGAAATGCATTTTTGCCGCAAAGTGGTGATGGGAAAAGTCACACCACACTCACCTTGACGAAGAGCAGTGTCCGTAACATCGCTCATGTTGCGGCTGGAACAAATGGAACCAACGTTTTCAGTGTGTCACCTCTGATTGTAGAAGGAAGTGAGACGTGAAAAGCGAATATCATTTTCGGGGGCGACTTCCTGGAAGCCCTCCTGTCATTCTCTCTACATGAAACCGCACACTTCAGCTGAAACGAAAACATTTCACCATATCATCAAGGGAACAATGTAAATACAGGAAACTTGAATTTGATCAAGTTTAATTTTGAAGATCCAAAGTGGGAAGCAAGAGAGAATGAGGTGATGGAATACAGATATATATCTGTATATATAGATATATTGTATAGATATATATTCATATATATATATATATATATACACACACATATATAGTCAGTGAGATATTCCTGCAAGACACACACACACACACACACGTACACGTACACACACACGTACACACACACACACACACACACACACACACACACACGGCCTGTAATGAGAGTGGCTCATCCTGTTGTTTTCATCTCAGGGAACTCCCCATTGTCTCCATTCCAGCATATTATTTGTATGTGTCGCTCTTGTTGACAAAGGAGGTCGATATCTGGTTATTAATAGACGGGTGAGGAAACACCGAGGCCTGTGGACTCCGCCATCTGCATTCAACAATGCTGCCGGCCGGTGAGCAGCTGCAGCCGCAGCTCCACGCACAAACGCACCCATGTTACGACACAACGTCGCTGGAAGTGAGTGCGTTGTCCGACCTTTCCTATTGGAAGGCGGCGGCGGCAGCGGCTGTGCGCGGCGGCGGCGGCGGCTGCGCGCAGCCGTAAGATTTATGACAGGGACTCATGTCGGCATGAAATACGAACGGGAAACACAAAAGCTTGTTACTGCACATTCCTCACATTTCTTACAGTCGCTGCTCCGCACAGGTGTCGTCGTGTGTTATTCCTTCAAAACATCTCAATCAAACCTGACGGGCGGGAACATTTATCTGGTGGAGAGGCTTGAAGAAATAGTGTGTCTGTGTGTGTGTGTGTGTGTGTGTTTGAGTGGGGATGTTTGATTAAGTGTGTTTGTGTGGTAGTCTCCATGTTTCTGTGTGTGTGTGTGTGTGTGCATGTGGTTGTGTGTGTGGTATTTCAACACTTTTGTCCAGCTCCTTTAATGTGCGAGTGTCTGTGCGTGTGTGTCTGTGTGTGTGTGTGTGTGTGTGTGTGTGTGTGTGCTTGCGCGTGTGCGCACACGCGCAAGGTGCACACGAAGGTGCACACTTCCGAGTTGCAATTGTGTGAAATGCTTGATCGAGGGTGTAAGTGCGTGTGTGCACTTGTGACCTGTGTGTGTGTGTGTGTGTGTGATTGTTCCTCTCACTGTTGCAGTTGAAGGGTGTTGCACGCCACAGTGAATCCCAGAGGTTGTTAGCGCGGCCAGCTGCCGCTGCAGGTCTCCATGTTTCTGTCAGCGAGCTTGTTCTGCACACTCTTTAGCCCCTGATTGAGGAAATCCTCCGACTGTTTGCTCTGGTTGCAGAAATGAAACGTCCCAATGGTTCCGCCGCCCCGCCCACCCCCCCCGGCCCCCCCGGCGCTCCCACACTTTCCCATGAAGACTGCGCATGTTTACCGGGGTTTGACAGATATATGGCTCTTTGATGGAGCGCGACCGCGCCGACACGTCCGCGCCGCACAAGCTGAGAGGTGACGTTTCTGCAACGGCGATTACAAGTGTGGTACGTCCGTTAACACACACACACACACACACACACACACACACTGACCGCGATGGGAGGAACTGAAGTCACTCAGTTAGAGGTGCAGTGTGTGAGATTTGGTGACCTCTAGAGGGGAAGTTGTGTCCATCACCTCACCCTCACCCTTCTGAACGCGGAGGAGAACCCGTGGTCGACTTCAGTTGTCGTTCAAACTCAGAAGATGTTTGGTACGTCCACTCTGGGCCACTGTAAAAACATGGCCGCCCCCGCAGAGAGGACCCGCTCCTCATGGACATACATGACATGGCATCATCTAAGTGTGATGGGAAAACAATGACAAACAGAGGTGAATAAATTCATACAATCATTCAGTGTCAGTATGTAATTCTTTTGTAATATTTTTAGAAGTGACACAAAAAAAACAAAAAAAAACACACTGCACCTTTAAACGAGCCCTTTAATATATATTCACACGAGGAGCGGGTCCTCTCTACGGGGGCCGCCATGTTTTTACAGAGGTAGAAGCGGACGCCCTAAACACCCTTTGAGCTTTAATAACAAGGGAAGTCGACCACAGGTTCTCCTGCATGTTCAGAAGGTGATGGACGCAACCTCACCTCTAGAGGTCACCACGCTGCACCTTTAACTTCTGTTCGAGGTAATTTATAGTGGGTCAGGATGGTCTGTGTGTGTGTGTGTGTCGTATTTGTGTTGGCCCCCTGTCTGTGTCTGTAGCTGCCCCCCACATGATTCCTGTCTTTGTGGATGCAGCGCTGCCTCGCACAGCCCTGTTCGATTGTTTGCTGGAGGAAACTCGGAGCCCTTCAAGTCGCACTGACTCACTGGATCCTCACCTCTGCCTCTGGGCCTTGGCAGGCGGCGGCGCCGTGCACCGGCAGAGCAGGGCCCCGTTACGCCGACTTGTATTGTTCCCCCTGATTTCTTCTCTGGGATTTCCTCTCAGCAGCACCAAACCCCCCCCCCCCACCCCACCCCACCCCCGCGTCCCACCGCCCTCCTCCCCTGTTCACCCCACGCCCCCTCCATCATCCTCCCTCCGTCTGGAGGCCTCTGCCAAACGCTCTGGCACATGAAAACAATTGTTCCTACGTACGTTTGAAGAGACATAATCGACTCCTCAGACGAGGCTTCTCTCCCTCACAGAAGCTCGGGCCGAGGCTCGGGCAGACGGACTTCCTCCTCCTCCTCCTCCTCCTCCTCCTCCTCCTCCTCCTCCTCCTCTTTTCGGGAAACGCGGTCATGTCCAGTAAGAATGGGAAACGAGGTATCTGCGTCCGGAGCCGCAGAAGTGACTCGGAATCATTAATATCTTTGACGTGCAGGTGGGGCGAGAGGGGCCATCTCCCCAGCCGCCGCCGCCGCCGCCGCCGCCTGTTTGAAACCTGCTGAAACAGACGCCATTAAAATATGACCATGTGCAGGTTTGTCTCTAACAAGAGTTCTCTGGCAGCGCTGCAAAATCCTGGGGATAAGCACCCACCTGGGGATGGGGGGCTGCGCTCCCAGATGAAGCTGAAAAAACGCTTTACATCCTTCCTCTTTCTGGATCATCTATTTCAGCGATTCTCCTTTGACTCCCCCGCCTCCTCCCCCTCCCCCGCCTCCTCCAACTCCCCCCCTCCCTCCTCGCAAAAGCAGAGGCAGGAAGATGTTTGACCCTGCAGCCTGTGGTTGAATCCTCTGTTTGTTGATAATCAACGTTATATCAGGCGAATGAAGCGGAGCTACAGACACGGCAACACTCATCGTTGTGTTGGGGGGGGGGGGGTTAACGTGCAGTGGAAGTTTGTCTTTGATCTCTTTTACTTTCAGCTTTGAAACCCTCACACTAAAAACCACTGGGCCAGAACAAAGCACTTGTCTTGTGTTTGGCTCCGTGTTGACAGGTCGGGTCCTTCCCTGCCCATTTCTGCCTCTTCCCTTTGAGGCAATGAGGCGAAAACGTGAAAAAGCTCAGATTTGACTCCAGTTCAGCTCGTCACATCATTTCAGTCTCATCACAGGAGTTATTCTTGTTCACTGTTCAATCTTGTCGTGTATTAAAGTCAACTGGGGAGGGTTCACTTTCACTGTGCACGACCCAGCAGCACTATTATGCCATTTTACTGTGTCACTGTCAAAGTGACACACCAGAGGTCACCACATCTTACACACTGCACCTTTAAAGTTAAGAGAAAGGGAAAGCAGTAAGTGTGAATCACGTATGGACGTTGATTTTTATCGTGACGGACACAGAATTCGTTTCCCTTGTTCCTCTCCCTCAGGTTTAGAACTTTTGAAAGGAAGTTACAAAGATGATTCCGTCCGGGCAGATGAAGGAGTGAGAGGAGGATGAGGGCAGACATGGGGCATTAAGAGAGGTAGGAAGCCGCACAGACTTTAAAGGTCATTTTTCATCCCAGGTCACCGGAGCGGCAGGAGGAGGCGGAGCTGTGTCCGGCTTCATTTCATCTCTGCTCGAAGTCTTCCTGCGTTCCAAAAAAAAAAAAAGAAGAAGAAGTAACTCTGCTGGGACCCGGTGTCCGGCGAAGGGGAGGCAGTAAACCTCCGCATCGGTCCCCAGGTGTGTCCTCGCCTGTCGGACACGTTAAACACGTCCACGCTGCCCTTATTTGCTGCCTCTGCTCTCTCACCACATCTCCTCTGATGCTCGGTGCCATCAATTTATCACCTGTCACCTCAGAGGAGGAGGAGGAGGAGGAGCCTCCTCCTCCCTCCCTCAGACTCGCTGTTTGCTTCGCTCCCTCGGAGAAGAAGCACCGTGGGGCCGTCACATCTGGGTCCCAGCGCCGGATGATGTCAAGACTGGCGCTGACCCAGAGCCGGCCGCACAGCGAGTTCCTCCGAGGGGTCGCTCAGGCGTTGTTTTCCCTTCCTGTGCCTCCGTGACATCTTCCTGCCGGGGGGAGCCTAAAGGGAGCCATTGGAGGGGAGGCCCCGGGCCCCCAGCACAGGGAGAACTTGGCACAGCAAATTCTAATTAGCCTGACAGGGCAGGTGGGGGAGGGAGGTGGAGGGGAGGCAGCCGGGACCCCCAGGACGCATCTTTTAAAGGTGCTGTGTGTAAGATTGGGGTGATTTTTTATTTTATTTTTTATTTTTTTTTACCACTTTGCGTCCATTCTACAGGCCACTGTAAAGACATGGTGCAGCAACATGGCCGCCTCCGGAGAGAAGCGCTGCTCCTCGTCAAAACAATCCATTTAGTTAAAGGTGCAGTGTGTCCGATTTCTGTCACTGCTGAAGATATCGCAAAACAATATCATATGGGCCTTTTCATGAATTCATCATCACGTGAGTGTTTTATTTCTGTCCATAACCCTCAAATGAGCCCATGAATTCACATGAGGAGCGGGTCCTCTCTGCGGAGGCCGCCATGTTTTTACAGGAGTAAAAGGTGCGACGCGCTAAACGTGTTTTATGACAACGGAAGTGGACCTCAGGTTCTCCTGCATGTTCAGAAGAGTGAGGGTGAGGTAATGGACGCGACGCGCAACTTCACCTCCAGAGGTCACCAAATCTTACACACTGCACCTTTAAAGCAGACCTTAAAAAAAAAACGTACAGTCGGTGTGTCTCGTGTCTGAGGTGGGACTCAGACAGGAAGTCGACCTCAGCTGTCTGAGCGTCTGAGCCCTAATGGGCCTGTTAGAACCATCAGCACAGACACTGGGCTGCTTCCACTTCTCCTCAGCGCCTCCGGAACCGTTCCCTCCGAAAGTCGAACATCGTGAAAACGTCCAAAAAAATGTGTCCGCGATTCTCGGCGGCCACGACAGCGCGAGTCCTTCCGATCATTCCAAGTCGTCAGGGCCTCACGTGGTCGGCGCTCCAGCCTGACCTTTGACCCCTCACCCCATCTCTCCCTGCCCACCGGGCCCGACAGCGGTGATTTATCCCCCTGACATACCTAACAGCTGTGTTGGGGGCTCCCGGCGCAGAGCCAGCTACTATTTGCCGTGACTAATCGATACCAGACTTCAAAAAACACCAATCGTGACGTTCGGAAAAAATAACACACCCGGCAACGAGACAAGAAACCCCCCCCCCCCACCGAGGCTCTGCATGCAGGCTTCATAAACAACGGCTTGGCAACATCATAGGAAACAATGGAAATGTGTGTGTGTGGGTGTCACACATTTCCACTGTGACATTTTATTGCTGTAAATTCATGATTCGGTGGAATTCACCGTGTTTTCGTGATCGTCGAAAACAAACCGAGCAGACGGTTCACTTTTTCCCCTTCAAAATGAACGCACAATTTCAAAGAAAATAAGAAAAACTACTGACGTATTTATTGTCTCACAGCTGTGTATTCTCATCGTGTTAAAAAAAAAGGAAATCCATAAGGGTAATCATTGGACAATCTCTTTTATTTTGATAAAATATATTTTATTTAAACCTTTTAGAAACACAAACACATACAAAAGATAAACAATTCATAAGTTTCAAATAAATGCACTGCATCCTTGAAAGGCTTATGCTTCAATTTCTCAGTCAAGTATAAATAGTCTTTTTTCTCCTCTTTGTCGTCCATGTTTTGATCCAGCACGTGTGAATATTGGTGTGTGTGTGTGTGTGTGTGTGTGTGTGTGTTGTAACTCCAGCTTTGACTCTTCCCTGAGAAGAAACCCTTGGATTATTGTCATGTCTCTGCTCAGCGTCTCACCCTCAGTGGAGCCAGTCCTCTCATTTTAAAACAGTCTTTTCCATCTTTTATCTGCAAAGACAGAAACGACAGCATCACAAACAAACTCCACGCGACACTTTTCAAATTCAGATTCAGTCCGACTGCAGAAGAAGCCGCTTCTTCACAAGTGACTTTCGAGACTTTTTTCGAAACTCTCATTCATCTCTTCGGTGTTTAATGTCACAGGAAGCAGCTGAAACGATGATGTCTAGATCTAATGAAGCTAATCATTGAAACAACAACCATGTGTGTGTGACGGCTTCACTTTACAGTGAGCTCCACTACATGTGCTGTGTGTTAAAGGGCCATTTTACACAGAAACCAGTTGAAAGTGATTCAGAAAACGTCCCTGGATTCTGACTTCACAATGTCTTTGTTCTTTTATCGTAAATGCAAATATATGTGGCATCCATCTTTGTTTTTTATTGTGTATTTTGTATCACTTGTATTGTTTGTTCATAGGCACAGTTGATACTCTATCTATCTGTCCGTCTTTCTATGTAAAGCAAATTTAAACGTCATTTGACGTAACTGTTGAATTTGAGACATGTTTAAGTCATCTTATGAAAATGAGTTTATTTAAGAATAAAATGCAATTTAATTGAATTCCGTTCATAAGACTTCAGTTGTATTTATGATCGATTTGAATCCATTTTGACCCCAAAACAAAATGTGTTTTCAAAAATGAGATTTGAAGGTATTTTGAGAAAATAAACCAAATAAATAAAAAGTTGTGCATTTGCCACATCGGTTGAATCTAACATAGATTTTTTAATTTATTTGTTTGTTTTTACATCAGAGAGAGAGAGCGAGAGAGAGAGCGAGAGAGCACGTGTTGTTTACCCCTCTCCTCTGGTTGCTCAGGCAGAAGGTGCAGATGGTCCTCGGCTGCTTGGCCCCGCTCTCCGCCTGCACGTGCGCGGCGCCGACGCACGGCTGAGCGTCCGCGCCCCCGCCAACTCCTCCACCTCCACCTCCACCTCCACCTCCTCCACCTCCCCCTCCTCCACCTCCACCGTCCCCGCTCAGCAGCACGTTGCCCAGGTGCGAGATGTAGCTGGACGCCAGGCGCAGCGTCTCGATCTTGGACAACTTCCGGTCCACGGGCTCGGTGGGGATGAGGGTCCGCAGGGCGGTGAAGGCGGTGTTGACGCTCTGGGTGCGGCCCCGCTCCCGGGCGTTGGCCATGCTCCGCTGCTTCACCACCACGGTGGAGCCCCGGGCGGCGTCCAGCTTGCGGGAGGTCCGCCGGCGCTTGTCCGAGGAGGAGCCGCAGGAGCTCGGCCCCGAGCTGCCGTCGCTCTCGCTGCGGTTCTCATCGTCCTCCGACATGAGGGTCAGGTCCGAGTAGATGAGGTGGGTCCCCCCGGGCCGCAGCATGGTGAAGGTCATCCTGCACCTCCACTGTCCCCTCACTGATGATGAAGATGATGATGATGATGATGGTGATGATGGTGGTCCCCCACTAACCTCCAGTGTCCAGGGGCCGCTCCTACATGTCAAGTGTGGCCCCGGGGCTGCAGCAGCAGCAGCAGCAGCAGCAGCAGCAGCAGCAGCTGAGGGAGTTTTCACGGGAGTGAGTTCACTGCTCCATGTGGAGGATGGAACCCACAACCTGCAGGGCTCGGCTCTTATAGCAGGAGGGAGGAGCTGCGGCAGCTCACTGGGATTCACTGGAGCTGCTGCTGCTGCTGCTGCTGCTGCTGCTGCTGCTGCTGCAACAGCTGAACACACACCAACACAATAACAACACAATCATTACACGTTAACAGGTCTCATGTTATACTTTTTCAGACACACTTTTGAGGAATCTTCTCTGTTTATATATATTTTAAATTACACACAAAACTTTTGTAAATATTCACTATGCCTGCGCCATATCTGCACAATGTACTTCTTTTATTCCACCAGATCATTTATTTTCCTTTTTTTTTTTTTACAGTGCATCTGTAATTGTATTTTTAGAGCTTTGAATGGATTGTATCTTCATTTTGTAGCAAAACTTTTGAATATACATTTTTATAATTGTATAAGATAAGGACACATTAATTTGGGTGGTGGTATAAAATAACTCATATTTCAGGGCCCATATAGATTATTAAAGATATTACATTTAGAAAAAAAAAACAGAAACTGATCATTTTTTAAGTTAAATAACCTTACTGCTGTTTGTCCGAATAAAATGTGGATGTAGATAATCATTAAAAATGGACTTTATTTATCCCAATAATATTAATCATAATAGACATTCATACATATTCATGAATTAAAAAAAAAAATATTTGCATGCAAAAGCAAAGTTACTGGTTCTAAACAAAACTCTACATAGTAATTTAAGACTATACAATAATACTAAATACATTATTTAGTTCCCCAACATGACATTTCTGTGCCAATGGAGCAATTATCAACTTCAATTCAAATTCAAATGTTAAAGTTAGTAAAGGTTTTATTTTTTATTTTATTTTATTTTTTTTTGATAATCTGATTCCTTATCCTGACGTGTTTTTGACTTGTATGTAAAGTGAAAACATGTGTGCAGGTGTGCAGAGTTGCGCTGGCTGTAATGGACCGTATGTGAATCCAGTTGAGCGGCAGAGACTCAGGTTTCCGACTCAAACGTAAGTGTGTGAATTTAACTGTCGTTTGAATCTCTATCGTCTCATCTCTGACTCCCGACGCCCAACCTGCACAGTTTGACCTTGTCACAACAAAGAGGAGTTAATGCAGCTTCACTAGTGTCCTGAGATGAAACCTGTGCTGGTAGAGGATGGTTTTTGGTGGGGGTGGGTTAGGGGCGGGGCGGGGCAGGGGGGGGGGGGGGGTGCAGATGATCCTGTGAGTGGCAGGGAATTTATTGACTGGCCGAGTTCAGACAAACGAAAGGATTCAGAGCAGCACACAGACACAGAGTCACTTCAACACGGGCCTCAGCTGCATCAACAGCCAGACATCAGACACCGTAACTGTCTGTCTGTCTGACTGTCTGTCTGTCTGACTGTCTGTCTGTCTGTCTGCTGCAGGAGCTCCGTGCATGCAGGGGTCTCAC
The DNA here is from genome assembly GCA_016785325.1 of Chascanopsetta lugubris. Taxonomy (NCBI): domain Eukaryota; kingdom Metazoa; phylum Chordata; class Actinopteri; order Pleuronectiformes; family Bothidae; genus Chascanopsetta; species Chascanopsetta lugubris. The sequence goes on from JAFBJT010109692.1 coordinate 54,902, forward strand.
AGGGGACAGGCAGCAAGCACAGGGCAGTGCAGCGTCACACTGCCATGATATATTTCAATTAGCCACGATTCAGGAGTCTCTCCGGAGACTTCAGGAGCTTTTAATTAAAGGAAGCGTGAGCTGTGACCGAAACTCTGAAGCCCTCCTCCGTTTCTCCATCTGATGTGACTTCACGTCCCACGGTAACAACTTTAAACACACACCTACCTGCTCTGCTGCATCAGGACTGGATTTGGGACTTTGGGTGAAATATATGTTGGTTAGAGTGAGAACTCCAGGATGTGTTGATACAGCAACTTTAATTTTTTATAATTATTATTTTATTATTCATTTCTTATCTTAGGACTGATCTTGATTTTTGTCGGATTTAAGAAGCTATTTTCAGTTTTGAGGTAGTTGCTTTTATCAACAGCAGAGGGCAGTATTGTAAGATAATGTATATACCTTCCAAACTAGCATGCCATTAATAACTAGCATCTTATGAATATATTCTAATTATAGTTATACTATATTATATTGTGTTGTATTATTTAACCTACAACTAAGTACTTGTGTTATTACTTCTTACGTGTTTCCTCTTAGGACTGGTTTTAATTTTGGTTCGATTCAAGCAGCTGTTTATCGTTTGGACAGTTCCTTTTATCGACAGCAGGGGGCAGTGTTGTGCGAGAACGTGTGCCCTCCAAACGAACAAGCTAACCACGCTTCATTCGTTTACACTTAATTCTCACGTGTACGTCACAAATACCCGCGTGTCGTAACACCGCTATCGTGTCCAATCTGGGCTACTGTAAAAACATGGCGGTCAAACATGGCCGACCTCTAAGAATCGCAATGGAACACGAGGTATTGTCTTTTACAACCGATATTCTTGCGACCCATATTTCCTGCAGTGTCTCGTGGTCCTGCGACACGTCGGCACTTTGCAGGAACCACATTCGATTCGATGATCCAACTTAAAGGAGACAAATCTGCCGCTGGCGTAAAAATGTTAGCGGCCTTGGAGTCAAACGCTCTTTCATCTTTGTCTCTTTTGGCCATAAAAAGATCCAGAGCTGCCGAGACATGAGCCCATTCTCCCGCGGCGTCTCCCCCGTCTGCCTTTCAGCTGAGGCCGAAAACTGATCTCTGCCTCGCCGGCTCAGCCATTTGTTCCACTCGGGGAAGCGGCATTACACCCAAATCCTCCTGACGGAGTGGAGTTTGAGGAACTTCTCGCAGCTTCCTATCCGGAATTTCCTCAGACCGCTGGTGGCAGCAGCAGCAGCAGCAGCAGCAGCAGCAGCAACAGCAGCGGCAGGCGTGTAATTGGTGCCAGACTGTCCGTGGCGCATCCGCCCTGTGACCTCGCCACACAGACTCAGAGCGTTAGAACCTCGGGCCTGTGGCTGCGTGTTTACCTGTCGCTCAGCGGCCGAGCGGAAGAATGTGTGAATGTCTGAAACGTCTGAGTCCTGAAGAGATCGCTGCATTCAGTCAGACTTGGACTTGATTTTAAAGCAGTTATTTGTAATTTTAGAAGTGCAACTTCATTTGGTCGGTAATTGAAGATTCAGGTAATGGTGTTTCAGCTATTTCAATTATTTTATAAATTTTTTTAACTTGACTTTAGAGATGTTTTTTTTTGTTTTTTTTGTGTGGCTTTTCTGTCCCGAAACGTTTGATTGATTTTGTTCAAATCCACAAAAGTGCTGATAACATCAGTATTTGAGCAGTGAAACAGAAAACGTAGCATCTGTGCAAATTTAAAACCCAAAATAAAATCATCACGATCGTAACGTACATGGAAGTTTGATCCCAAACACAAGATCTTTTTGAAAACAGCCGATAATGTATTTTTTTAAAAGCCCTTTTAATGATGTCTATTAATTTTATTTCCTTGTTGTTATTTCAAATGAAGCATCTATGTGTGTGTCCACCAGGGAGTCTGTCTCTATCTCATGCAAATATTTAATAATTAAAATTGAGATAAAATAATACATTTAAAAAAAAAAAATCTGGAATTAAAAATGAAAAACCAAAACTTTGTTTGAAACTGCAGTTTTGATTTGAAGATTTGAAGATCAAATATCTAAGGACTCATTTGGAGATTTTTGGGAGGTGCACTTCTGCTTGAGAGTCTAAAATCCCTGCAGTATAAAATTGTACTTATTTAATATTTCGTATGATCTCATGTGTTCCCACATCACACGTTGGACCGTGTGCAATGACCCTTTGACCCCTGGAGGCCTGGTTAAAGCACCAAACAGTAACAAGTCATGAGGAAGTGAACCATTTGTCTATTTATTTGCTATTTTCACACTATTTTCAACACCCTCTTAGCAGATATTCAACAGTGTGTTTGAAGTTGGATACAGGTGTTTCAAAAAGAGTCTCCTCACATTCAGCGTTCGTCCATTCATCTCACGAGGAATCAAAGAACCCGATCTGACAGAATCTCTCTAATCCAATCACCTGCGCGGGAAACGACGGCGAAACGTCCGAAGCGAACCAACACAGGTCCCAATCCGCTTGTGAAAAATGACCACAAACACTTCCTCTGCTCCGCCGCTCTTAATCCCACTAATCTGTTCTAATCCCCCCGAGATGAAGGGACCAGAACCACCCATGGAAACAACAGGTGCGATCTGTGTTTCCCATGCGGGTGTTGCGTGTCAGAGCCCCTTTGAGGATTGGGTTACTTCCAGACAGCAAGCGAGCTACAGGAAATCTTCTCACACGCGACGATTCAGGGGGAGAAATTTAGGGGGCCCTCGGGGGGGCCGCTCGGTAAACGCTGCCCCGGGCCTGCGCTGCCCCGGGTCTGCGCTTCATTTCCTGGATGGCCACAGAGGGAGAGGGCCGAGCGGCTCCGGGGTTTGGAGCTGAGGCCATGTTTAGTTTACTCGCATCATAACGCAACATGTTCCTTCCTCCCAAACAGAGGCGGGAGGGACGGCTGTCTGGATTGGTTCAGGAAGAGGGGGGCGGAGTCAAGGTCAGGACCGACAACAAACGCCCCCTTATGTAACGTACCGCACTTAGACACTGACCTCCATTATAAACAATGCTGATGTTCGTGTGGTTTAAAGGTGCAGTGTGTCCAACACATTCGTAATCGCCTGAATGTTTTGTTTCTTTCTCCATCAACCCTTACATGAGCCCTTTAATGTATATTTACATGAGGAGGGGGTCCTCTCTACGGGGGGCCGCCATGTTTTTTCAGCAGTAAAAGTGGACGCACTAAACATCTTGTGAGTTTTAATGGCAGCTGAGGTCAACCACAGCTTCTCCTGCGTGTTCAGAAAGGTGAGGGTGAGGTGATGGACACAACATGCAGCTTCACCTCTAGAGGTCACCAAATCTTACACACTGCACCTTTAACAGTGTCCCAGCCGTTTGTCTTTTCTGTCACATTAAAACCCAACGTGTGAGGTTACAGGAAGTTCTCCGAGAGCCAGAAAGACTGAGGATGATGATGATGATGATGATGATGGTGTGAAGAAGGTGCAAGCTCAGCGAGACTCGACACGAGGCTCTGTCAGCTCCTCACACCTGACTCCTCCTCCTCCTCCTCCTCCTCCTCCTCCTCCTCCTCCTCCTGAGGAACCATCTGCTCCACAGGCTCCTCTCCACTGCCTCCACTCCTCCAGCTGTCTGCATCATCACCACCCAGCTCCACCGCGCAGGAACCGAGTGGAACGCATCACTCCAGAACTGAACCGTGTGACGCCGGCGCCGCTCACGTGTCAGAAAGTTTGGGTTTTGAAAGATCTGCACTTTGTTGTTTGTATTTAAAGAAGTTTTCATTATTATTCTTTTTTTAATTTTTTTTTTAGCTCAATTAGTATTTGTGAGTGTTTTTATTACAGTTTTTGTGTATTTGCATGTAAAACTATAAATGGTGATTCTGTGGTGGTTTGAGGTCATTTTGACGCTAAACCTAGAATTACTGCCCTGTAACGATATCTCCAGGAACCAGCGCAGTTTCACGCCTTGTGTATTATATGACACTGTGACCTTTGACCTCCCGCAACTGTAATCTAATCAGTCCGTGTTGAGGAAACTCCCTGTACGCAGACTTATGTTATAATGAAGTAACAGTTTCCTTGAACATTGACCTTTAAATGACCTTTTCTCCCACAAATAAGGGTTATGTGACTCTGACCTTTGACCTCCAAAGGTCTCATTTGCAGGATGAAAATTCAACAGTATGGTTCATACAGTATATTTATGTGGTATTATGTGGCAAATTTGACCTTTGACCTCCAAATACAATCTCCTCATCTTTGGTCTGAAGAAATTTCCATAACTGACACACTGTGTTCTGTTAAGTCAATGTGACTTTGACCTTTGACCCCAGAATGATGTGTTATTCCCGAGTCAGTGTGAATGTTTGTGTCGCATGTGACGAAATTCAACATGGCTTTTTCTCACACGTCACATTCATGAGGAATCAGATCGTCTTTGAATCAAATCGAGGATTTTTATTTTTTTTTACCACGGCTTCTCAAGACCTGTGGTGAGTGATCAGGATCGTGATGCTCACATTCTTCACATACACTTTGACCTTTGAAAACTAGATTCTGATAAGGATTTATCACTCTCTCTCTCTCTCTCTCTCTCTCTCTCTCTCTCTCTCTCTCACACACA
>JAFBJT010109693.1:0-28584 GCA_016785325.1 Chascanopsetta lugubris
ATATATATATATATATACACATATATACATATATATATATATATATATATTGAGTTATTGCATTGCAAGCTAAAAAAATGCTCATAAAGACTTTTTTTTAATACTCAGTGATGATCATTAGATCAGTTGTATCTTACCAGGTGAAGCAGGGATCCGCCAGATGAAGTAGGACTGTTGATATCTGCTCCCTCCTTGAGGAGACGCAACACTGCAAATAAAGACATCTTTATGTTAACACCTGCTGTAAGTGAGGACAGACATGACACTCCAGGCAAGAGAAGCAGACACTTGAACACACACACACACACCAGTCTGAGATCCTCCCTGTCAAAAAATATACATGTCAGGCGTCCTCTGAATGTCCTTGACACATCCATGCAGATCAATGTTAAGGAGGGAGTGTGAGTGTGTGAGTGTGTGTGCATGTGGGAGAGCCTTGCAGCAGCAGCAGCAGGTCAACCTCTGGCTTACACAGATTCACATCACACCCTGTGAGTCCCACGGAGCTACACAACCCACTCACACACTGACACAGATCCACTGGAGAAGAAAAAAACAGAAGAGGAGTAGACGATGCGAGATCAGAGAAGATTATACCAAAGCGCAGACAGATTATTTAATTCAACATGTACGGTAAAATAAAAGCAGCAGCAGGAGAGAGAGAGGGAGGGAGCTGGAGTGTGTGACAGATGAATAAAGTGGAATGGACAAAGGGAGGGAGGGAGAAGGAATGGAGGGAGGAGGGGGAGGGAGGGGGGGCTGTGGTGTGGACACATGTGATTTCAAGGACAGCACTACTGGATACTGACTAAACTCTGGGTGACCATGTAAAGGGAAAACAGACACCAATGTCACGCAAACCCACAAGACCCACACATGCACACACCCAGGAGTGTTCTCCTCGGGGCTCTGAGGATGGTAACCATGGTAATGACCATGGTGATGCCTCCAATTAATGAACCCCGTTGACGACCCCCATGAGGTCATTTTGCTGAAAGGGTCATTATCCAGACGGACCTGCTTAAATAACTCAATCATGACACCACACACATGACATCACACACACACACACACACACACACACACACACTTGAGGCTGTCTACATAACACTGCTTATAAATTAAAAAAGAAAAAATGTATTGGACCCCTTTAAAACATATTCATACTGTAACGTAGAGATATCCTATCACAACACTACCACATTTAATACAGCAAAGTCAGTATGGCCCCAGGCATGTCATAATGCATATATGTGTATTTGTGACTCTTTAACCTCAATTAACAAGCTTCAGATGAAACACTGACCTCTCCACACAGGTCAATAAACTATCGGCACATGAGCACAACTGCATTTCTTGGGTCAAGCTTATCAGTCACACAATGACTCAGGAAAAGATCATACATTTTCAATTAATTGTTAAATTGTCCCGAAAAGATTGTATGGTACCTTATGGTACAAATACATTATGATTATTTACACATTTAATACAATATCTCTATGCATATCCACAATTTCAAATATATAGTTGTTTAAAAGTACAGTGAATTGGATGTAGTGACAGTTAATGCTGATGTTGCATGTTGGCTGCGGGATCCCCCGCACCCAACCATTCCCATCCAAGCAAATAAGATTTAAACTCAAAAGGTGTTATAGAGTAAGGTTATCAAGTTATTAAACAAGCATAGAATATACCAGTAGTTTCATTCCATAAGTAATTTAGGCCGAAAGGAATAGACATCTTTTAAAACTAATATACAGGGCCTCTACGTTTTTAAATGCTAAAAGCAAACATCAAAGCAAACAACAGTACAATAATGATGCTACGAATAAAGAGCAGCAGAAAATTTTGCAAATGCTAAAAATTAATTAGATAAATGACACCAGATTATTGCTTCATTTGAAGTTGCACCCAAACCAAACAGACCATACATGCACACTGTGCCCAGACATGTTTCCACTCTTCTAGTGGTATTCAATCCGTAATGGTCTTTAAATGGTTAATGAGAATCAAACTGGCCAGCATTAGAGTCAATCAGCACAATTATCTCCAGTCTCCTAACCACACTGCCGGGGCTCAAGGACTAAAAATCAACAATTAATGTTCATATAAGGCTAAAGTAGTTACTGGGGAATAGTGGATGCTCTCGCCTTCTTGTCTACCAAACTGTGTCATACAGGGCTGCTCATTACATCCACCTGGGATGTATTCACTGCCATTAGTCTATTTGTCTACTGGCAGGATGTGTACCGAACTCATCTCCATAAAATTCCATCGAAGGATGGGATACGACCAAAGGAAGAGCCCATTAAATCCTCATGTGGATCCAGGCTTTTTCTTTTCCTTCTCTTGAACACGGCAAGATTGGCAGTGGTGCTGTTCCAGGTCCTATTTTAGAATAAGTAAGTGAACAAATGAGTGAATAATCTGAAGTGTACTAATTAACTGTGGCCTGAACTTGTCCTACAAAACTGCCAATCCATACAAGACATTGTTAGTCTGTGATCGAAGAACTTACCTGAGTTCTTATTGCAAATTAATGAGCGTGTCTAAAGAGGGGCAAAAGGTCAAGTACTATATATTGACCCTTAGGGCCGTAAAAAAGCAGCATGACAGTATGGACAACAGTAATCAATAATAGAGTTGTAGCATTAGCAGATTCATGGGGACCAACCACTGACAGCCACCATATCCATTTACTATTTGTATTCTAAGGTATGTAGAGTCCAGTGTAAAATTATTTTAACTTATATGAGCAAAACAAGGATAATAAAATGGTTGTACTGTTGTTTTCAGTACTGTACAGTTACAAGAATGTGTAAATATGATGTAAATATGGCCACCAAGTATTTGGCACTTAGGTTCACCTTTATGCTGGGGCGGAAGGGTGAGGTGAGGGCTATTCAATTTCTGTTGCAATTTCACAATTACAGTTCACCAGATCCTTCCCATTGTATGTATAATCACCACTGCTTTCTCTTTAGGTATCTCTTCTTAAACGGGAGACTGACTTCAGTAATGCAATCTATTGTATTAGCTAAAGAGATTTACCAAAAAAGACAAAAAGTCGTACGCCAAGACCATGTCAGATTCAAATGGTGATCTTGACTTTAAGCTCTAAAGCTGCTGCAAATGGTGATACACACAATTTTCATAATCCAAGTGAATTCCAGCTGTGTAGCTTCATTTGATCCGGCTGGCAAACTACAGAGAGTAATATTACTCCAGAACATACATGAATATCACATGGGGAAGAGCATTTACATTTAGAGTGTTTGGGGGCATTTAGGCGGGGTTGAAGGCTTACAGTAAAGAATGACCACCTGCGTTGGAATTTAGCTTAAGGGGAAAAGAAAACGCGCGAACCCTAACAAATCCTACCCACCGATTGATTTACACAGTAAAACAAATCCCTGTTTGTCGAGAGCTTGTTCCACAGTCCCCAGCTTGATAATGGGAAATATAGAGTGAGCATGAAGCAAAGTCAGCTGTTATATTTTGTGGAAAATTACTAAAACAGCTGTTGGAGAGGTGGAGTTACCATGGTAACCAGCTAGGGAACGGGTGGAAGATGTAAAAAGAGGCAGGCGCAGCGAGGATGTGAGGTAATCCTAAATACAAGGATGACAAAATCGTATCTTCCTGATGACATATCCTGATTCACACCCTACCTTTTACAACCAAGTAATACGCCCAATCGGAAATACATGGACATCTAACCCTATGCTAAAGTGGCATTTCATCATGCACTGAATTCCAGAGATTCTCTGAAATGTCCATTTCCAAGCATCTAGTATTTCTGCAGACCTTCCCCTGAGGCCCTGTTGGTACTATGTCCATGTTACATGTGCAAAACCCAACTTGAAAGCAGCACAAGTTAAAAAGAGATTAACTATATCAAAGAGTACTTATTAATAAGATGTCTACGTTGAAAAAACAACCAAAACAACATTAGTAAATGAAACAGAACTTCCTGTGCGGAATGTATAATGTCATATCAAGGCAACTACTGTCTTCGATACAGTGCCTCAATTCTGTCCTTACTGTGCTATCTTACAAAACAACCAAGCACTGCAACCCTCTTTAAAACAAGCCTGGCAAGCAATAACATTATTCTGCAGTTGTACATGTAAAACGTACAATTGCGTTCTTTAGATACAACACAAGATTGAATGCACTCTCCCTCGGTCTGTCTTTTCATCTCTTCTTTATCCTAGTGGGCCACAACATTCTATATACGTTTAATAAAACCCGGGTAATGCAGCTTCCATAATATCACACTTGCGAAGACGAAATTGCCTATTTTCTTCATCTAGCATCCACACGTATTCTCTCCCCTGTGTACAGCATCATTCCTTGGCAGCGCCATATGAGATTCTGTTGGAATCTGTCAGCATTATAAATGTTTCTGTTACACTGTCCTTATCACGCAGTCATAGCTACAGACAGGAGGGATGGCCTCACCTCGCTGCCCCATGTTTCTGAAATGAGCTACGACATTTCTCCAGTGTTTCAATCCAAATGGGGGGGAAAAAAAGGCACTGTACCGATCTCCTATGAGGTTTGACTCTAAATGTAGATTATCGTGTGATGAGTTCTGTGGGATGGATCAGTGAGCTCTAGTCCACCTATTCTGTGACAACCTGATCTGGTGTTAAGAAGCAATACCAAAGACAAAGGCAAATCCCCCTGCGTGTTAATGCATTTTCCTATGACATGCCAAGTATTACAAATGACTCATTTTCAACCTCTTTAATAGTGCTGCTATGCTGTTTTATCCCATTATTGTGTCGTTAGCGTCACAATGACGGAAAATAAATATAATGATGCAATAATAAGGCTTCTCTTTATGCTTCATTTTATGTGCAAATTAGCACTTGTGAACTCCAATCCATCTCAGATTGTAGTTGCTTGTTGTGAGCATTGGAGGAAAACATTGTAAGTGAATGTGGGTTTTTTTTGTAAGTGCATGGGTTGGACATTTTCAGGAAGTAAGTGTCTAGTTAAACCATTGTCTTCTATTCTGGTTTTATGCTAATTCAAATAGTCAAACATGAAAGAGAAGCCCTGTGGACTTCAAAGAGAAAATTAATTTAAAGAAATAGTCATATTATTCCTGGGGCACAAGTGAGAATGTAAATGTCCAAGTGAGCGTCTGACCAGAAAAAAGAAGTGCCATGCACACAGAGGAGAAATACATGGTGCCCTGTTCCCTGCAACCTCATCTGAAGATATTTGTACAAAGAAGTCTCATTCCTTTAGCTTTCTTTTTCATATTTGAAAGGCTAATCCCCGTCTGACAACAGCTTCATATTAACCCTAAGCCCAAAAGCATTACTGATGAGTCATTGAGTGAAGCGAAGGTTTAATATCAGGCACCCACATTAACTCCACAGCCAGTGGAGCAAACTTCCCAATATGCTGCCTGGCGATGGGGATGACATTACAGGAGATCCCTGCTGTATTGGACAGAGGGTAGTACATTTAAAAAAAATTGGATTCCAGCAAAATCCCAATGTGGTGGGGGTTTTTTTTCTTCTTCTTTTTAACAATCTCTATGGGCCCAGACCTCATTCTGTCAGAAATATGTCAGGTGTCTGACATCAGTCCCAGCTTGCTCTACTGCAGAAAAATAGCAATGGGTTCCACAGAGATCCACATTTATTTATTACTCCTTTCTCTCTCTCTTTCTGCATCACCATCTGGGAAGACTTATTTCAGTACAACAAATCTATGCGGTTAGCTTTAACAGATTGACATGTTCTCTCCACCTGAATGCTGGGTCGATATGATGTGGCAATGGCAGCCTGATTGATTTACGAAAGACATGCAGCCAACTGTCGACACTACGCCGCGGCTTCACCGGGTGGTACATTGATCATGAGCCTCTGTTACACTGATATCCAGCACATGCATCACAATCAATGACGCATGCATGGAGAGAGTGGTTTCTCTTTGGTAGGACAAACAACCCAGGGTGGGAAAAAGAGGGCGATGCAGTCGAGTCTATACATTAATAAACCCACTTTTCACATGAGATCAAGATAAATGAAATTGATCGAATACGAATGTATGATCATTAAATTATTGATCCAAGCACCAAGAAGGGCTGTGGCTGCAGTGTTACCATTGCGCTGAACTCATATGATATTCAGTGAGTGGCGTCAGTGGTGAGAGGCCCGATCAAACTCGCAGAGAATCGACTGCTCCATTTGTAAAAGGTAGTTTTGCTCCAATGACGTGGTGTGTCAACACAAGCGACTGAGCATTGTGCAACTCCTGGATGAGGTGCAGACAGCATTGTTATTATATTTTAGCCACTGTGTGTGATTCAATTTTATGAACTGTGTCTAAAACCGTGCTGCCAAACACCACACGGGACTAAAAGCTATTACTGTTACCTCAGGTTGATTCATTCCCTCTGATTGGAGTCTGTGAGTCACTGTGACTGTGGCTGTGCCTGCAGGGTGGATCTATGCACGGTTATCAATAATGGAAGGGAGGGCTTCAGGAAAAGTCTTTGTGTGGGCAGAATCAAATGTACAGTAATTGCACCACATGTATAATTATTATAGAAAAACATCTCAAACTGCATAAATTGCTGCGTGCACACTAAAACAGACATGCTGGATTGCACAAATAAACATCTGCCATGTATGCAGAGAGGGAAAAAGGCACTCATCCATTTATGCAGAAAGCTGCGCAGCCAGCATCAGCAATGTATGTGGCTTGGTTTCGACTTCACATAATTGGCAGTGGTTATTTATAAAATGACATATTTAACATCATATGCAGAATCTGCCTGTTAAAAGCAAAAATGAGCACATGAAGACATGATGTATAAATCGTACCACAGGAATGAAATAACCACAGAGTTATGTTCAACACTGTTGTGTATTTCAGTGTCAGGCCTTTTTGCCAAAAGCCTTGTAGACATTGACAACCTTTTCTGTGGTTGATTTTTTTTTTTTTTTTAGATCACAAAATTTCCAATGTGGTATATGATGCATCCAGTTTGTATGCAGGCAATGTCCAAGCCTGTACATCATGAATGCCCCCATTCGCATCAGTCCTGTGGAGGATCTCCTGCTGCCTTCACACATGGGTGCCTCTAGGTTTTTGCAGCGGGGGAGCGCAATACATTGTCTTATATTGATTTCACACATCCATATCTTGGATCTGAGTTTTGATTTGGTGTTGTTTGTTGGATATTGCAGTGGTTGTACAGATTTAAGATGCATAATAATTTACCAGCTATTGCAGTACGGCCAGAAAACTTGCTGGAAACCTGACAAGAAGTGCTACTGTTTATTTACCATCTCATGGTAATGGGGAATCCCAATATACCTATAAGGTGAAGGCAATGGTATTTGCAATCTGGAACCAGTGGTGCATCTAAAAAAATGTCCAAAGAAATATAATTTCCTTTACACAAATATAACCTTATACATCGAGCTGACTTGTCTGTTTGTTCACCTCACCAAAGACACTGTAATTTACAACTCTCACATTTTGCTTTACCCGGAATCATCACCTCGGTTTGAGCAGCTGACACTGAAATGTCCGATGTGATATCAATATTCTGTTGAAAATTGGTTGTAGGTTTCATGGCGACGGGGACAACAGCTGCTGCTGTTCCATATGGTTTGTCGTTTCAATGAAGTTTGGCGATTGATTTGGGAAAAGCAATTTCACCAAATGTCACAACACTATTGTGCGAGACGTGTGCACATGACACATAGAGATGGAGTTGTGATATGAGACCTGGCATCTTCATATTTATAGGCTGTACATTATACCTTTTTTACATTTTTTTATTTCCACCACAACCCGACAATATTTTTGCTCTCTCCTTTTCAATTTCTTGTGATGTCCTGTTTTTCATTTATTCACCCCTTCGCCCTTTTCTTCCTCTCTACACCCTGATTCACATGATGTCACCGTTTCATCCCATTTCCTGTAGAGGACAAGCGATAGGAAAGTAAATCCTTTGTGATTTTGTGTATGTGAGTGTGGCAGATATCTCTGATTACCTGCAGTGTCAGCAGACTATCTCTGACACAAATCCTTAAACCAGCTTCCTAAAAACCGTCTTTAATTAAAACATGAAATGTGTCCAAATTAATCTTTTTATCTGTCTGTTTCCATTTAGTACCTTGATTTTAATCTTTTCATTCCAATTATCACTTGCGCATTTTCTCTCTATTCATATTCAGCAAGGGGAAATCACATTGCTGATTATTCTGTAAAATAAAAACATATACCTGTGTACATCAGCAAAGAATTAGTAGAATTAGAATATTAAATAATTATACAGATTTTTTAAGCGTACAAACATCTGAAAGTACACATATTCCATTATGTACAGTTTATATTTGCATCAGCAATCGGTCCCCTTTTTGGAGGCCGCCATGCTGCACCACTATTATTTTGTAGCCCTAGATATCACTAATTCCTACATAATGAATCAGTAACAATGAGTCTTTATTTGCAATTTACCCTTAGCAGAATTCAGAGTATTAAGATTTCCCAATAATAACTTGGAAGTTGAATCTGATATAGATACTGTAAAACCACTTGTTATTGTAGAAAATGAATTTACCATCACATGCAATGTGCAATGTGCTTGAGACCAGGTTAGGCAGGCAAGTTGTTGTTTTTTTCCCTTCTCCCTTCCCTCTCATTCACCACATGAACCCAAAGACTCTGTATGTAACCTGCACTGATACACAGTCTCTCTTCACTTAAGATGCTTCCGTAGTACAGGGATCCATGGGAATGTTCGCACAAGACTCTGGGGACGGTCCTACCCTAAGGCAAATCTTATCACTATGTACAAAAGGAGAAAAGAGTCAAGTTGAGCACCAACGGTGAGAAAAACTGTTATCACTGAGGAATAGACAAGAACCATCAACAAAAGGGATCAGAGCAGTTTGGACAGATCCCCAGGCCCCTACAAAGAAACTAGCAGAAAGTAAGTCAGCAGAACAGGACAGGCCAACATGACATAAATAGACCATAAAGCTTTCAAACAGTCCCTTCACTCAAGGAGTCTGTTAGAAGTGAATCTGCCCCTAACACAGGGGTGAGCATATTTCTCAGTTTAATCCAGAGCCAATTCTTGCCTTGAATGCCACCAAAAGGGTCAAGGGGGGCTAACACAGCAATGCAAACACTGGCCTGATAACAGATTGGGGGGGGGGGGCATGATGGAGCTTGGATGATAGGTAGACATGAGGGATGTGTGGTATCAAATCTAATTAATTCCAAGCCAAAGAACCCTGGTTGTAGTCTGGCTGTTGCACTGGTGCACCAGCTGCTCCAACAGACCCCAACTGAACCTTCTTGGCAGTCAGGGAGCAGAGATTAACACGGTGACCTGCAAAGACTGCTTGTATGACTGACACAGATACACCCAGACAGCTGGGTAAATGGACTGGCATGGGCAAAAAGAAAGACAGCAGAGTAGGGATGAATATTAGACGCTTTCAAACCAACGTGTAAAGACTTCTTTCGAAGTCATGCGACTTCATCTGATCCAATAAAAACAGCCTGGAAATGTGTTTGTGTTTTTACTGGCAACCGAGCTGCAGTCGCGCTGACACCCATGGCCCGAGGGCAGATATAACTTAATGTTTGTCCAACACAAGCTCGCATCGTCCTTCAGCACGATGGATGTGCAAATGAGCACAGCACAAACAGAGACAAAAAGACGTTCTACAAACACAAGGCACACGATTATATTTTAGATGCACCCTGAACACGGTGCAAAACAATATGTGCTCTGAAATAGTTACCTCACATTATCTTCTTGCTGATGTTAATGATTTGAAACATGTTTTGCTACTGCGATTATCCTCAGTCTCACTTGTATTCATGGAAAATAACCATTCATGCACAACCAGAATTGGCAGGCTATTTGCTTGACACAAATCTTAGAATGGTGGAAACAATGCCCATTTTTTATTGTTCCTATTGTTTGTTTTGATGCATTTCTTTGGGATTCAATTACAAGTGAGAAAATGCCACCAACTCCATAAACAATGCAGCATTAATATTACAAACTAGCTGTACCCTATTCATGGCTACCAAACAAGATCTTAAGAAAATACTTCATATTCACCTGCAACTTTGGATTAACTATGAGTGTGTACGCAAACGTAAACCCAGAGTGAGGAGACACAAGTGACTGCCATTCTCTGACATTTCAGTTCGCTCTCAGCAGCCGAGATTATCAACAGTGCTGATGTATTTTTGTTCGTATCAAGATAAAAGCTCTACTCTGTTCTCATAAGGCAGGTGGACAGCTCCCAGCAGAACAAATTGTGTTACCTGCCATTAGCTGCACTGGAGGTCCAGTTCTCTCTCACTAGCGGGCACATAAAATGTTGCAGACACTCGGGTTTTCCATTTACACGTGTTACAAACTCTCACCTTTGCCACTCCTGCCGAGACTCGCACAATCATACCATCATCCACATAGGTACATACCTTCTTTGTCATCATGGCAAATGACGGCGTCCTGCAGGACATCCGTGGCGCTGAAGCGGACTCGGTGTTTCTTGCGGTGGGCAGATGGGGCTCGGACCTTGAGCGTAGCTTGCTGGCGCTGGAGGCTCTTTTCCCGCTCATAGTACGCCCTTATTTGGTCACAGCGCATCCTCCTGACCAGCCGCTGGCGCTGGCCAATGGGGAGAGACTCCAGTAGACACTGGTCTATCTCCATGTTCTGACGAAAGACATTACATAGCTGGAAACAACCTGACAAGACAGAGACAGACCAAGATAGTATTAAACATCTACATAGAATGACGTATTCAGACATTGTTTGTTAGTTTTCAAAACAAGGATGTAGGTGGGGTGGTGTAGAGAGTGGCTCAGCATTGTAATAGCAGAAGCACAATGCTGATCTAGTTAAAATATTGCCAAGTTAGTTGCCAAAATCTGTTATGATCATCGAGAAATCAAATTAGTTATTGCAGTCTTAGTTAGTTACAGACAATGGCCCTCTAAGCTTCGCTTCCTGACACGTGTGTTAGAACATCTGTGTTTACATGTATACTGACAATGTGGATGTTCTGCCCAGTAGTGTTTGATCTCACTGAGCATACTCACTAAAAATAAGGCCGCGATTCTGTTTAGCCTTGAGGTGATTTGAAAGAGGCGTCACAGTGTTTTGTGCGTTGTCTCTGCTATCCCAACATAGTCTGGTGATTCTCCTGACTTCGCATAAATGCTCTGCCTCTCTATGGAGCTTAGCAAAACAGATAACATCACGAGGCAGCTGCAAAAAAACCCACTGGTTTTGCAGCAGGTACACTCAGGATTGGACTTTGAAGTCAAACAGAACTTTGATTTTCTTGTGATACATGCTCATCTTCAACAGCAGCCCTCAAGTGACCATGAAAAACATTTCAACCCAGCTCTGGGGACAGTTCCTGTTCACGTCTAGACGTGGCTTTAAATTATAAATGTAAAAGTCTTCAGAAAAACGATGAAGATAAAGTTGTCATATCAACGGGAACTTTGTGTGCATTCTTTGAGTGTGCAGAGTGGAACGCTGACAAATCCAGGTCAACACAAGACCAGCAGACAAGCTAAAGGACGTCTTTGCAAGATGATTTTCTCTATTTTCTAACGTATCCCCATTTTGACCCATCGGTTCTTACACATCATACTTTCTTTTATCAAACTCAAGTTTGCCGTTCTTATTCTTTCACTGCTCAAACTTTCTCTCCTAGTTTCTCCCCCCAATCTGTTTGACTGTGGTTTTCTTTGACAGCCTGTGTATTTCATTCTATCTTTTAACGCACAGCCAACAGTATTGTTGGACATCTTTGAAGTACTGTACATTGTAGCTATGGTTCCCCATCCCCATTAATGTCTTTCACTCTCCTTTATCATGCATCTTCATCTTTTTGTCAAGCCACAGTAGCGTATACACTCCCAGTGTTTGAACAGTGTTGACGTCTAGGAGTGCTAAAATTAACTGAAATAAAGGTAGTGCAGTCTTCCAGCAGATATGAATGGACTGTTGTACTTTGTGTGCACTTAACACAGTTGGGGCTGGAGTGTGTTTGTATTAGATCTTTATCTAACAGACACAAAGTCATCGAGGATGGCTGGGGTGTCCTGCTCTTTTTAATATATACTGTATATCAGCAGATTCATTCTAACACCTGCTCGCTCCACCCTTCTTTTTTTCCACACAAACACAAAAAACACACACCTCGGGGCACAATACATCAACGCCATCTGCTCTGTTTTGACATGTAAAAAGGGCTCCATTGTGTTCAGGTTCCAGACAACGGGTTTTTATAACACAATTCATGCCAGGTGTCTGCTGAACTTGACTGCAGGTCGAGCAAACACACACAGACTCATACAAAAAGCCCCAAGTCAGCCCAACAGCTCCTTTTACAATTTCATGCCCTCTCTGCACAGTCCAGATTACTCACTGTTATTGCCTCATTTTATTTCTTTTCTTCATTTCTTTCGCTTTGTCTTCTGTCTTTTATGATATGTGCTATATGTTGCTGATGTGGTGTGTGGTCCGTTTTAACAAATGGACAACATTTGGGCTAAAACAAGTATTACGTCAGATTATATTTACATGCATTTACACCATGAATAATCAGCCTGAGCCAGTTTCTGATGGGCAACGGTGGGGGAACTGTAATTTCACATCTCGATCAATATGTAACAGAGGGAGAAAGAACAACCAAATGCAACACTGATTATTATTATCATATTCAAACATTTTTTTTCATTGTGGAATCGCTAGCAAGAGTAGTGTGCGAAACAAAAAGCAAACAATACATCTCACCCCCTCCCATCAGCCCTCCAATGAAAGTTACTAATGATAAGAGGGGAGAGTGCAGGGAGGACAGCTCTGTAGACATCGTCTGTGACTTGGTTGATGACTATTTCAGCGCTAAACACCAGCTCCCACACTGAGGGAGGTATTTACCAAACCAAATACAACTGCAGGGCATTTGTATCCTCTTCTTGTCAGTACTTAGCTATAAGTAGATGAGTGTGTAGAAAAGGGACACACAAATCTCTGTGACGGTCGTCACATCCTTGAGTCAACCAGTCATACCCTTCGGACCTCTTCGGTCACCGTCATACAACATCTACGCATATACCCAAGGCTGTAGACACATCAGCCCCAGCACATTGCAGATGGTGCATAAAATGTCATATCTGTGCAGTGTACATCACTTGCACATATGGCATGAAGTATGTCGCATGTGAATACACAGGAATTTGATCAAGATCTGTAGAGTTAGTCAAATGAAATACATGCAAAGATATGAATAAAGAACATGGCATGTTGTTTTAACAGGGTCGGTGTGCTAAGAGGTGAACAAAAGTCAAACAGTATTGTTTAAATGTGTTGCAACTAAAACAGCCCATGATTTGTTACAACTTCCTCATTCATAATTCATTTTATATTATATTTGCACATCTACTTAGATTAGAAAATGACACCAAGGCATTCCGTCTGTAGTGAGTAGGCATGCCGACATGACACATGACATTTGCTGCTGTGCAATGTATGGCTCTGAACAGACGGATGGAATGTGAATGAGGATGGGAAAGGACAGTAGGGCACAGTCAGATGGGAAATGAGGCTGAATGGATCCGAGGCAAGCTGGAGTGAATGGAGAGATGGATGGAGAGTGAGAGATAAAATGATGGAAGGATAGGAAGAAGCAGCTCGCTCACTCCCGCCATCCCATCCCATCCTTGTAAAATCAGTTATTGATTGTATGTGAAACATCCCATGCAGGCTACAGACTGAGAGCAGAGCAGGAGCTGGTAAATTCGAAAATCACACATGCAAACACACACAAATACCAACTGTAATATGCAGACCTCATGAATATGCAGGATTGATGTGACAGGTGGGGAGTTATTGTTCTCAGAATGCAGGAAATGTTATATAGCATTCTGCATCATCATCATCATCATCCCAACTTTAATTCATCCCTCTTTCCATTGTTCCTTGCAATACCTCTACAACCCCCACATCCATCTCTGACTCCTCACACCACTTGGCCATTTTCTTCACATGTCACTCAACCCATCCTCCTCACCTCCTTTCCATTTCCCCTACTCCGGCTATACCCTCCCCTCACTCCAGCACTCCTCTGATTCACCCTCGCTTTTCCTTCATCGGTCCTCCTCTCTCAGTGAAACGACTTTGTCCGTCTGCCAGTATGATAAGAATATGCCAGACGCTCATGGGGAATGGATCTTTTGTGGCTCCATTTCATCCCTCTCTCCTCCTGCTGCTGGTGCTGCTACCTGCCGCATTCACCGGTCAACTTCATACATCTGCGGCAGCTCTCTGCAGCAAGCTCACACACCCACTTACTGCACGCACACGCATACATGGACACGCACACACACACGCATACATCCATTTGAAGTTGAGATTGCCCTGTCATGTCGACAGCTGCCAAGAATTCCCATGCATGCAAACTCACACAGTGTGACACCCAACGTATATAGTAAGTGCTAATACCACAGACGCTTGCAGACTCGCTTGCATGCACGGATGAACAGATGCCGAGGAGCTACTTACAACATTTGATGAAATGGTAGTGAGACATTTTCTGAGTACGTCAGACAGTCCACCGCTCAGGTAGGAAGGTTGGCAGGCAGGCAGAGACGCAGGCAACAAGTCAGACAAGTCTAGGAGGCAGGCAGATAGGCAGCAGCTACAGGTTCCAGTAAAACTAACTATTGCAGAGCCTGAAACCCGGCGGGATGCATTATTCATCTGGCTGGCTGCATGCTATCCAAACTCCGTCCCCCTTGTCTGCATTATTCACCAGCATCAGCACCAGCTCCAGTTGCAGCCCATGTGCCATCTACATCCACCCAGGCTCATAAACCACCCCCTCCTACACACACACTCACACACACACACACACAAACAGACACACACACACACACACACACACACACACAGGCACTCTCTCTCAATCCACCCGATGGTGAGAGGAGCTGCTGCTGTCTCTAGCACTCCTCGCCTACAGTCAGATCACCGCCGCACAACGTCTTCCCAGCCATGACCGGCGCACGTGCTCCGCTCGCGTCACTGACTGACAGCTGGCTCATCCCACCTACCGCCCAACACACCCCCAGTGACGCAATGCTCTTCACCTCACATACGTACACCCCTCCCCAGTCCCCTTCTCCCACACACCAGCAGTGACACACACAGACTCACACTGCTTTTTTTTTTTTTACTCTCTTACCTTCTCAGCTAAAAGATTAAGAAAAGGGGGGGAGGGGAAGTAATTGTGCTGCGCTATATTGTTCATACATCATCGAGACAGAGAGGAAAGCAAGGGAGGTCAGAGGAGGAAACGGAGGGGATTCAGATCGGAATGAAAAAATGGAGGGAAATGCAGATACAGCAGGGGGAGCAAGAGAAAGAGAAATAAGCCAGAGATGGCTGAGGAGGGTGGGGGATGGAGGGGCGTTAAATTGGATAGAGAAGGAGCTAAAGAAAGAGAGCGACGCTGCTGCAGTGCGGCTATTGGCGTGGTGACAGGTTAAGTGCTCATCAATGGTCTCACACCCGTCACAAATTAACGACAGATAAGTGTAGTTGATTGAAATGGCGGGGGGCTTGTGACCAGTACATTAACACACACTCCATCATTCGTTTATCAGGCTCCTACACACACAGTGTTAAGTGACAAGATGTGCACTGTGTGCATGCACACTTGCACCGTGCGAGTGTCCCTGGTGGACAATCTCGACGACATTGTGCTTTAAGGCTGATTTGCATGTATAAATGCCAAATATTTGCATTAGGAAGAGATTGCGAGAATGTGAGGATGAACACAGATGACAGAACATACCAGACATGGTAGAGTCTGATACAGGGTACAGACGTGCAGTGTATGAATAAGTAGAGTTGTGACACATTTATGAAATCTGTGCTACAGTGCTGCAACATCTGCGGGCTGTATGGTGGCAGTGCTTTTTTTTGCAGGAGAGTTATGAGCTGTTATTTTTTCATGCCGTCATGAATCGGCATGTGCGAGTGCAATAAAAGACCATGAGAAGCAGGTGAGGTTTATCCTGTGACGGCAGCAAGAAGAGTGGGGCGGCAGAGTGAGCTTGAAGGAGAGCGAGAGGAACATGGAGACGCGGAGATGGATGCGTGAGTGTGTGTGTGTATATGTGTGTCAGACTCGAGGCTCGAGTAATATCTGTCACAGGAAACCAGGTCAGGGATGCAACTCGCTCCATCTTCTGCAAAACGCTGCCAGGGCAGCAATGCTAATGTCTACCTGAGTGAGACAGAACGGCAGAATGCATACTTATAAGCAAAGGTTACGCTCCTGAGAATAGTAAGCAAGTCACATTCCGGCACACTCACCTCGGCTGCCCTTACTAGTCTGACAGATTTGCATTTTCACAACACACACATAACACAGTGACTGCCCCATTAACACTGAAACAACATCAAAACATCATGTGGCACAATGAGACATGTTCCCATCTACGCCTGCAACAATGGACGTGAACACGTCTTATCGAGAAGCTGTGATTTGCTGGGACTTGGGGACAAAAGGTAAGACAAGGTCAGACAGCAAATGGTTCCACTAGAGGGCAAATCAACTTTACTGCAGCGCTTCTGGGTTGCTGTCCTGTCCTAATAATTTATACCTCCTTTCTGGTCACAATTAGGTCGAGCACAGGTGGAGCAGATAAAGGCAGAGGGGATACTCTCCATTGAAATATGTAGCAAGTGACTGTTTAACGATCCTTTGAGATAACATCCCTGACCTGTGCAAAGATAATTACAATTCATAGATATTCACCACAACAAACTCGGTGTATTTGTAGATAGAATCAGGGCCAATTTCTTGAATGGCTGCTCATGCAGCAGCTCCACTATATTTAGCCGTGCTGACACTGTGCCTGTGCTTTCGTGGAGCAGTGACTAACTCCCCCTGCAGCAGCTTTTGTCCCACAGGCAATGACAAATTTCGCTCGTGTCGACACAGCTGTCATTTTGTCACTAACACGTTCAGGTGTCAATCAATACTGAGACTGTGTTACTACCCTGATTTGTGCGAACGGTCCAATCGTAAATTGTCGCCACCCTCTAACAGACAAGCCCCGCTAGTCTGTTCGAACACCCTGCTTTGTGGAATCGGCTGTGGGAGGATGCTTTTGATGAAGTGAGTGAGAGGAGGAGGGTGTAAATAGGCAAAACTGAAGTAGATCAATGAAGTCGAAGTGTTACAGTCCATCTCGTGGAGGCTGACAGCACGTCCTCATTGCAGCATCAACCATCAAGTCCTGCACACATGCAGGAGTCCTTAGCTAAAGTACAGGAGGTGGTATGCCATTCTTAGTAATGGACACCTTGTTATTAAAAGGCTCAAATACACAGTGATGCCAAGATGTGCAACTGATGCTTCGTCTCCAACATCCACATGGATGTGACTGTGGAGAGGCAAAGATATTGTGGACAATTAGTCCATCCACACATGTACACACGTGATGATGCGTTCCTAACGCCTGCTGGTGATCCCTGACATTAGCAAGAAACGTGTCCTCATGGTACAGTGGAAGGCCTTCACATGTACAGGGGATATTCACCATTTTGTGTAAAATCAATGTCTACTATCCCACTGTGACTGCATATATTGGCAACATGCTTGAATGGCACATATACAAAAGCTTGCCCCTGGAAATGTTGCAAATCACACAGGAAAGCCAAATGCCCTCAAGTGTTGGGGTGATGTATTATACATGAAAAGAGATCTCGTCATATGAATCTTTCATTATATTTGATTTGTAAAAATAAATAAATTTGCAAGCCAAATTGTAAATTTTGAATATTGGTCTGCATTATTGATTGCTTGGCATTTCTGCGACATGTACCTTGTGCGCAGGCTGGACATGCACACCTGTATTTGTACTAGGAGCACCAAACAATACTATGAGCTACTTCGATTAACTACGCAGTACATTTCAAAATGTTCCGTGCGTTGCATTGAAACAGACTGTTGTTTTATGCGCTAAAGCAACAGCTTGTGTTTTTCTTGCTACATTACATTTTATTATTAGCTTGCCAAGCACCACTAATGTTGTTGATAATTATACGATACTGAGAAAACACTCCGCAATGTGACTCTTTTCTATCTGTATTCGCTTTGAATTGACTGAAAATAGCGTGCTGAGGCACACTCTGGCAACGCAGTGAATTCATGACACCGCCTAAACATTAGGTATCAAACCCAGTCAGTTCAAAACCAGCTGATCCGACAAATGACTCAAAGACTTTGAAGTGTAAATACCATGATTATCATAATAGCCGTGAGCTATTTTTATGCACAAAAAACTGTTACCAGTTGTTATAGTAAGACATACTCTCAGCCGTTGTTTTTGAGGGACTCATTTATATCCATTTCAGACTATGTACAGTGAAGAGTGATGCAGCAGTGCTGCTGGCAGGCGGTCTACACACAATGGGGTTAGACCCTGGTGGATATCTGGTAACTACTCGGGGCTAGAGACATAACATTGTGCAAGAACAAAATGTAAGAATGAAATATTCATGACTGACTCCAGCTGAAGTGGTAGTCGACAAAACTGAACAAATGTCCTGTGGCAACACAAAGATGCAATGATGTAGCTCTGTAGCAGCTGCTGTCACACCTGGTTTCTACACAAGCTTTAATGTTTACACTTTTGCTGATTTAAGACATAGCTTGCGAGTCCAAATGTGTAGTGTGTGTTTTGTATTCATTTATTTTGTCTACACATATAAATATATATACACACATATAAAAGTAGTATATGTAAATATGATTAACTCATTCATAATTCAAATGCACAACAGCGTCTTCCATTCACAACTTTATTTCAATCTAGCAACTCTATTGACTTGAGCTTGGCAGGATCAAACTGGAACATACACTATCCATAACACTATATACTTCAATGTAAAAACTGAAGTACAAGCTCAAGTTCTCGAGAGAATGTACATTTATCAAATAGATAGATATTATTTAATAACTGATGAATGGCTAAAAGGAAAAAAGGAAAACAGCTACAGATAGAGTTTTCCTTCCATCTCTCTTTGAATATTCAAAATCAGTTTTAATCTATGTTTCACCCTGTGGGTCGGATTTTGCTGTAATCCAACCATTTTTCCTCCAGATCAGTTGCTCAGTACAGGTTTAAACTCTACAGGAGGCATTACCCTCTAATATTCATAATACTAGGTAATAGCCTAACAGCGGTATCGGTCAATTCCACAGTGGATTGTTGCTTGCTAGAGGATTTCAGTGCTTCTCAACGTGATGCTGTGCAGCACTGACACACTTCACTAAATCAAACAGAGCTACTGTATGTGCATTGCTCATGTCCATAGAAGGCAGTTAATACTGCATTATGCAATTTATGACCATTTGGAGGCAGACAAATGCACAAACAACTAATAGCAACAAGCCCTGATACATAAATAGTTTATGAGGGGTATATAGATATGGTACAGTTGCCCACTTATAAATCCAAAAAAGATATGAAGCAATAGTGATCCATTTGGGTCTGTTTGATTAATCAAAGCAACCAAAATCGGAATAAAACTGTACATGGTGTAGGATTTAGCATCATCCAGTAGTGAAGCTGCATATTGAAGCCGAACATCCGTCATCTTGCCCTCTCCAATATATATAGGAAAATCTATGGGTAGATTTCAGCTGTTACTAAAACACTTTAATCCTGATCAAACATGGCTTCAGATGGAAGGTGACGTAACCTTTTCCTCCCCGTTGGCACCACACTAAGTGAGTGTAACCACGAGCAGCAATACCATGCTGCATGCACATGTTTTCCAATGGAGGGCTGATGGGCTAATGGAGCTAATGGTCACTGCTAACAACAGAAATCATGAGAGAAAAGCTAAGTAAATGATTATATGGGCCATGCAGACAGAGTAAACAACTAATACCTGATTATCATGCTCTTCTCCACTTTCACATTCTCCGGCTGAATACCTCACTATGTGCACATAATTATGTTTCCCTTTCTCTATCTACACTACCTCCACTCCCCTACTCCTAAATCTCTAACTCTGGGAAAGAGTCCATCTCACTCTCTGCTTTTGTCTGTCCTTTGTCACACCTGGCTGCCAGCTCCAAGCAGCTGGCACACAATGTGCATCATGGGAACATAAAGTATGCCTGCAACAATCAGTGAGAGACAATCAATAAACAGACAAACAAAAGAACAGCACAAGCCTGCAAGTGGGCAGCTCCTGACTAAAGAAACATTGAGGGCAGAGAGAATGTCCTCCACTTACCTTATTATGTTCCCAAATGAGGGTGAAAACCATGACCACTGCATGACACACACACACACACACACACACACACACACACACACTGTGAAAGTGAGTCACTATGAGCTCACACTCTCGTCAACTGTTGCCACCTGAACCAACCATCCGGATGATAAGAAGATAAGAGTAAAAATGCATTTTTGTCATGGTTCGGGGAAAATAACTGCTATACCACTCCTAGTGTAATCATTAAGGCCTCATTCTCGAATAATAGGAGCATGATTTGGATTGAAAAATAACTTAAATCTTACACAATGGACCTTTCATTTCATATACAAATTCTGAATTTCTAAATATATGCAAATATTGGCATGTAAAGAAAGACTCAATAACTGTCGGTTGCGGATTCAAATAAGTACGTTTGTACAGAGGGCTGGTAAAAGGTGAGACAACAGGCACACTTGAACTCACATCAACAGTAGCTCATTGTGCAGACTACTGGGGAAGAGACCTTGTCACTACAGAACAGAGGCATCAGAGTCAACAGAAAGAGATCAACAATCCTTTATCCATAACTCAAGTGCAAACCAGGTTAAGTGCATTCCTGTTCTTAAACATCCATCTGGCCAACTGAGACAAGTCGTATTACACTACCTTCATCGGGCTAATTTATCCCAGTATGTGTATATCTGTAATTGTCAAAGCATGCTGTCACACTTCTTATCTGAAAACTATTACTGATGTTTTGGCAGGAGTTTGAATTTAATTTCACAAGCTCCTCATTGATCGCCGTATACTTAAGGTTCAGCATTTCCCCTGGGATGAGTTCTAATCGATCCTCGATCTCCGCTTTGCCAACTTTGTGTCAGCCCGCAGAGAATGACATGGTTGTATCCAGTACAAAATATTATTCACTGTGCATATACAACAAGGCTGAAGGTCTCACAAAGGTCATTTTTTAAGAATAAAGTGCTCGGTTCCGAGAGGAAATAATAAGGTGCCTCATTTGAACAGAGACTGCAGATAATATATTTCCACTCTTCAAATTATAATGTAATAACAAGGTCTCTTTCAAGTCCAATCCCCTTGATATAGAAAGAAAAACAGTCCACATTGTGCATGACACCCTGTTTTTCAAAACACATCTCATTTAAACTATTTCATAGACCATTTCAATTTCTACTGAAATCTATCTACCGGTATCTATCTATTATATAAATGTCATGTGTAAGATTTGGGCAATATGATTTTAATGGCAGAGTAATAATATATATAATGTTTAGATACATACTGTGATCATGTTTTCACCCTATAATGAGCCCTTTATATTTGCATAAGGAGTGGGTTCCCTCTGTGACAGCCATGTTGCATCACCGTGTTTTACATCAGCCAAGAATGGACAAACTAAACATCTGTGGAGTTTTAAAAGGCAGCTGAAGGTTGACCAAAGATTATCCTAGAAGCTTGAACTTTTGCAACAAGCAACATCACTACAAGATGTCGCTACATTGTACACAGTGTACCTTTAATTAACTCGATAGGAAATACTATAATAATACATTAACATAGCCCTGAGATTAGCCATGATGTTAATACTGAAAAACGTAAAGGTAGTCAAAACATTCTTTGAAATGAGCCTCTATAGCAGAATATTGAATACGTCCAAGGTTGAGAGTGGCACTACATTGGTCCATGAGTCATTCATGTCACATTGAGTCATGCAACAATAATCATGGAAAAGTATATTGATCGGGGAAAGAGCGAGTGAAAAGCGGCCTTGACATATAATTCACTCTTCATAAAGTGGAACTAAATAATGACATCTCCCACACAATCTGTGTATGAGGGCGTGTTTGACAATGTTTGCGTCAAAGTCCAGTAACTTTATCTGACCACAGCCTGACCAGACAGGCAGCTGACATCCCAAGGACTGCCTGCACAACCACACACACATACATTTACAAAACCTGACAACACAGGCTCCAATGAGAAGAAATAGAAAACAAACACAAGAACCACTAAACGTTCCTTCCTCACTGATGGAATCACGTTAGAGAGGTTGTAGCAGGAGGGGCCCAAAGTGGAAAAGCTTACAGCCAAATTCTGGTTACTTACTTCCAACACATTATTTTTTTTGCTAAAGGGCAGTTATGTTCTCTCAGAGATAGAGCTAGACAGAGAGCAGGGTCATCACTACTGACCCCCAACCGTGGCATCCAAAAATCTGGAGTAAGAGTCGTTTACTCAGTGGAGCTTTTAAACTGCCTGAAAACACGTCAGCACTGGTTATTGTTGACTCAACAGACTTTCTTTGACATTCACCCTGGACCAATGTGTTCATACAAATACACATTATTCAGTATCAAATTTTACTTTCTGAACAAGCCACTTTACCATTTATAAAGGCTGCAAAACAAATGGATTTAAATAGTTGTCAATGATGATTAAATTGGTGCCAAATAAGTTGGAAAACAAACTAATATGGCCTATTTTAAAATCACATAGTCCAAGCAGTTGCCAGTAAATTGTTACATGTTGTTTTTCGCATGAACTACTTGGAATTTTAGAATGAAGCCTTTTTTCTTAATGAAGTAATAAAAAAAATCAGAGTAATTGACACTGACACTACTGAGGCTTTAGAGATAGATTTCTGGCATCTCACATCTATTAGACAAGCACTCGAACTCCTCCATATAACAACACCGCAATGGCCTTGTTCAGACCCGGCATTAACATTCATCTCCTGTGATTCAATGGACACTTCTGAGTTCATAACTTTTACAGTATTCAAATGTATCCATTCCGTGTACATTTAACTAGAGCATTTGCTCTTGATTTCTCTACTATGATAGCAAGGTAACAGTGTCCTTGGTTGCCTGGTAAAACGCTTAATCAGATGTTAATGTGCCTCTTTGCATTTTTCTCCATAGATACAAACATGCAGGAAGGTTCACATATGCCTGTCAATATGGGCACACGCAGTACATTGCCCTTTCAGCTCTGCTTAACAATATGGCCTTGGAAGGCAGCCAAAGAAAAGATAGGAAACAAACCACCACCCTACTTCACCCCGACAATGTGAGATACGGGCGCTGAGATCAAGTGATCATGAAAATAATGGATTATGCTTTCTAAATCTAGACTAAATGTTGATCCTCTGATCCCTGAAGTAATCTATTCCCCCCATTCAGTATGCCGGCCAAAGAGAAGAGACGCTGAGCTAAAGATTCTGATTGGCTTTGCTGTGATCTTCAGCCCCAGCCCTTCAGCTGGGGCTATTTGTCCTACAGGGGTCAATGTGGGTCAACTTTGTCATTAATCACACATCCAGATGAATGGCGCAGTCTCTGCCAATGAACTCACGGCAGGTGGAGCACAAGGAACGAGGAAGACCACCCGTAAATAGTAGACGCCAGGTTCACGCTTCCACTGCTAACAGCAACATTTTCAGCAAAACTTTACCGGCTCCGCGGCTGTGTTCAGGCACTGCCCCCAGGGACTTGAGCAACATGTGGCGAAGGACAAGTGGCTGGGGAACAATCACATGGTCACTTCAAGTATGAGCACACCATGCTGCTTGACAACAACAAGGCAGCATGTCCCTCGCTCACACATAAACAGATTCTCGCTCAATTACGGCGCCTGTGTGACAACCTGTACGTGCATATTGTGTTTCTCTCGCACCGCACCGAAATCATTCCCGCTCAATCAGCTGTTCATTCCTGACGAGAAACACGCGCATTCTTCCACATTAGGCGTCTCATGATATATTTAGGCCAATGACAACTGCGCGGAACATCTGCCTTTCCTTTCATTCCCTGTGAAACGCCGCGAGCAGCAAATGACATCTAACACAGATCACATTCCCAATCTTCTACGCACGTCTCACATGTAGTCAAGACCATGCGCGCAGACAGTTGTCAGAGCCGCGATCAAACCTCCGCTCACCATGCCACAAAAGAATCAGCTACTGGAGGGTTGAAGTAGGAGACAAAATACAAGAGCCTTACCAGTGTGAGCCCAACCACAGGAGACACCAGAGAGAAGTGTGTCTGCTTCCCCAACGAAACCCCAACAAGAGCCGCCTCCCCGTGCTCCGCCACCAAATCAATTTCACACTCTCTCACCTCCCCGCCACTGTGATGTCACTCATTCATCCGTTTCTCCGTAGCCATGGCAACTCAGCCGCTTGGAGCTGATCATTCTTTTACATCTGCCTCTCTCTCTCTCTCTCTCTCTCTCTCTTCTATGTCCCTCCCCCTCTCCAGACCTCTGAGAGGCCAGCCCACTTACTCCATCTGAGGGGTACAGTTACACCCCCAGCTTCACTTGCATCATTAACCATCCCACCACCCCAACCCCCTAAGCTATCACATTTTAAGAGACGATGTATGAAAAAGAAAACGAGTAGGAGGGGACGAGCCCACAAAAAGGGGAGGTCCCTGGATTCATCTCATGTACTGTGCACGCCCTGAAGTGTTTGTGGCCAAACAGACACACTTTTTCCCCCCCAAGGCAGATGCAGACAACAGCCAGACAGGGGAGACAAAACAGAACCTGTTTCCCGGGAAATCTAGACACGAGCCAGCTGTCACTCTTACACACGGCAAAAACACCACATGCAATAGAGCCGGGGAAAAAGGCTCATGCAGATGTGTTTTGAAACTCCCTAATGTATTCTCGCCCACACAAACTCAAACACTAGGCCCCTGCCGTGTAGTGGAGTGTAAGGCGATGAATAGTTAATGGCCACTACTGCCGTTACATCCGCTAACATTCCTTGTGTTGACCTTCAGAAAAAACGGAGGAAAATCCGCCCATTGACAGACATGTTCAACAAAGACGCACACGTCCACACAATCATCATCCCCTTTGGGTGAAGCCCCACATCCCCTTCACCGCTCGATTCCATAGCTCCCTCACTTCAGCGTTAATCCCGAAGCAAACCCCATCTTCATATCCTCAGGCTTAAGATGCTCATGAATGCTTTAACTTCAACTATGTCCCCCTTTCTCACTTACCACTATCTTTGTTTATAGTTCAAATCCCTGTTCTGCATTTCAACTCCATGCACAAGGAGGAATCAGACAGAATAAAAAATATCACATGCACTTGTCAGCCGAGTCTCTCGGGGCACTATGGTCTGCAGTGAAACAAAGGACACGGGTTCAAACAGTGCAGGACAGTTGGCTAAGTAAATCAAGAAATGCTACATGAAGACAGAGAGACTGAGAAGGGTATCCATTTTATTAATCTAGCCCATGTCTTCACACTCAATCTGTTTTTTTTTACTTAGGATCTTGTGCCTTCCTCCATCTCCAGATTTGTGGATATATTACACCACTGACAAATTAATTCACGCTTCAGCCTCCTCCAAAACTAAATTTTAATTAATAAAATACACACTTCAGGGGAAAACTGACTAACAACGACATACACAATGAATAGAATGGACATGGAGTATTAACATGCTGGCACAGGATTGATTATGAGGAGATATTAGTGTTATCATAATCATCAACATCTGTTTTCACAGTACAAACTAAACACATTCATACTGTAGAGGCCAATTCAATTGTACCACAAACCAAGTTGAAACCACAAAACACTGCCAACTCCAAAGATAATGACATTAGAACCTGCCCTTGTTAGCTTAATGACTTCAAAGTAAATTATAGCTAGCATGGGCTTCTGAATTGCCCAAATTAGCTTCTAACTAGCCTCTTCTAGCTTCTAATTATTTCTATCTGACACAAGTTTCTAAATTGCGTCCATTAGCCTATAATTGGCCTCTGATAGTTTAGATTTGACTAGAATTAGTTCCTAATTTGAATGAGCTAGCCTCAAGTAACCAGCTTATATCTACTTCTAAATAGCATCTGCTAGTCCACCAGAATGCCATTAGCTTCTAAATATCACCAGCTACTAAGTAGCCTTTAGCCTCTGTCTTCTAGCCTCTAGCTAACTAGCTTCAAACTAGCACAAACCTCTGCATAGTTTCTGTGAGCCTCCAACTAGCTTCCAACTAGCACAAGCTTCAATGTTGATTCTATTCCCTTCTGGCTAGCTTCTGCTGGCCTCTAACAAGCAGACACCAACATCCTTCTAAATGTCATGAGCCCCACAACAACTTATGTTAGCTTTCAACTAGGCCGTTGTGTTTGCTAGCACCTGCTAGCTCCTAAGTAGCATCTACTAGCTTCCAAGTGTCCTCTTACCCTGCGGATTTTCGCGTCACATTCCGTGTAAACAAGAGAGGTGTCACCTCACCACAACGTGTAACCAGCTAGTTTCCAACAAGCTTTGGCTGGCGCAGTTAGCGTTAGCACAGTTGTATGTATGCTAATGACCTGTAATTGAAAATTACCTGGCGCAGTCTTTCCGGCAACATGACGCCCCATGCATCCCATCGATCCACTCCTCCACCGATAACATCCGCTAATGGCCGTCCCTCCATTTCATACACACGTACAGTCTTTACCCGTGCCCTCTTGCTCAGTCACAGTGTTGTTATGGTGAAAGCCTGGCACTTGATTAGTGAACAGGTTGCTGGAGCAGGTGTCGCGTGTCTGCTCCTCCTTTGCATCACACGTGCCCTCTGTGTTTGTTCCCCTGCAGGGATTTAATTCCACCCCTTTTTCCTCATCCTCTTATTTGAGCTCTGGAGTAACACATCACACTCACTTCATTCATTCATTTCCCCTTAATTATTACTTCTAATGGGTTTTTGTTAGACGGCCAAACAATTAGCAGAATAATGATCCTCTCATCTTGTCTGCCTGTGACTGAGTGGAACTGCTGATATAGTGAACATTCTGTACAGTCTGTCATAATGCTCTTTAATCTATTAGCTCTGCTGCTGCTGCTGCTGCTGCTGCTCTGGTACAGCACGAACCCCTCAACCCATCACACTCTCCTCCTCCTCCTCCTCCTTCTCCTCTGACAAGTCATTATTGCTCTCATCTACTTATTATCCCCCAGTCACTGAGGTGAGCCTGTGGTCAGACCTCCAGCTGGGGGCTCAGCCCCGTTTTTTGCTTTAGTTTGAGGTCAATTGGAAAATGTGAGAGTGTGAGTGGAGGTGGGAGATGGAGACATGGTAAGTACAGGAGAGGAGGGGGAGGAGGAGGAGGAGGGGGTTGGTTATTACATTCTGGGATTGAGGTCCATTGGGGGCATGAAAACACCAATGCATGGTGGTTTAAATCACATGGGCGCACAAATGCAGCAATCACCTACACAGTATGATCTTGAGTGTTGCTAAATGGTGCAGTGTGTAAGATTTTTGTCTTTACAAAACAATTACATACTGACTTTTTTATGAATTTATTATCACCTAAATGTGTGTGGGTGTGTGAGGGGGCGGGGCATTAATGTGTATTTGCAAGAGGAGCAGGTCCTCTCTACAGGGGCCGCCATGTTTTTACAGTAGCCCAGAGTGGATGTACGAACCATCTTTTGAGTTTTAAAGACAACTGATGTCTCTCCATAGGTTCTCAGAAGGGTGAGGGTGAGGTGATGGATACAACATGCAACTTCACCTCTAGATGTCACCAAATCTTACACACAGCACCTTTAAGAAATGAACAGAGAATACAAAAAAATAGTCCTTAGTCCTTTTCTTCCACTACCAGTCACATCACCCCTCACCTGAAATCCCCTCCTTCACTGAGTTGCACCATCAATTGGTCCATGCAGCTGTTTTTTTGCCTCATGCAGGCAGACTATTGCCTCAGATCTTCTTACATCTCCCAACCTCTGTTTCTACACTGCAGCGCCGGCTGGAATTGAAATCACTGTTTAAGATGGGCAGTCTGCTCGGCCTGTGACGATGAATGCAGCTTTATTTGCAAAACTTTAATAAATATGATTTGCAGTGATTGTTCCAGCTGTGGTCCACAGAATCCAGAGGATGTGCCACTACTGCACGGATTAGAAATGGAGACAGGAAGTGCACGGATGATGATGATGGTATTGTTATTTTTAGTTATGGAAGAGGTAGTAGTAGTTTAATTATTATTTGTATTTTTCTTGTTATTATTTTATTGTCATTATCAGTCAGTATAAGTGCATACCTCAGGTTCCTAGATTCATGTTTATTCAAAGTTTGAGAATCAGTTGTTGAGGCTATTGTCATCAATACATTATTGTCATGAATGTAGCATACATACATATATATATATATATATATATATATATATATATATATATATATGTATTTATATTTACACACACATCACATGTTTTTTAAATGC
>JAFBJT010109693.1:36425-57509 GCA_016785325.1 Chascanopsetta lugubris
CCCCCCCCCCCCCCCCCCCCCCCACGCCCTCCCACCTCCTCCTTTCGCTCCATCTCTCTCTGCTGTTTTCTCTGTACTCAGTTAGCCTATTCTAATGGCCCAGGGCCAGGAACTCTGAGAGCTCAGGAGATTAGATGGGAGCTTGGGATGTGTGTGGTTGTGTGTGTGTGTGTGTGTGTGTGTGTGTGTGTGTGTGTGTGTGTGTGTGAGTCCTCAAGTCTATCTGTGTCTCCATCTGTGTGCATATGAGTGTGTGCCTCCTAATAAAAATGTTTCCTCTCTTCATTCACAAACGTGATATGTGCCAGGCTCGACCGAGCCAGATGAGTTGTCACGTCGGTGTCGTCGTTAGTCCACAGATGGAAGGGACGGGTCACACATGAGGAGGATCATATCATTCCAACATATTATTTTCACTGCTCCGTTCTCTTATCGGACTGACAAGACCTATCATTTATTCATATTAGATTTTTTTTTTCCCTCTTCCCCTGAAAGAGGTTTTATGTGAAAATGACATGTTAGACGGGAGTGGCACTTTGTCAAACTGGAAGGCAGACATCTGCTGGCGGCTTCGCCCAGCACAAGAGTCCTTGAGCCAAACAATGAGTCCCTCCAAGCTTCAGGCCCGTTCAATTGCCCATACTCGACCTTTGACCTCCGCCGAAGAAAGGGGCAATTACGTTTCCAGAATACACTGATGTCAGGTTGAGCGATGAGCGAAGTCAAAGCAAATGACACATTTTCCTTAAGGCTGTGGTTTAATTAAATGACCACACTCGTGGGAATACGAATATGGAATAAGAATAAGAGTTCAGTCAATCACAGCCACAGAGTGGGGGCATGTGCCGTGTCAGGCGCGTCTTTCATCAGAGTCGCACTCACACATCTTTGCGCTCGATTTAAATGTGCAGCGCAAAGGTGGACAACGTGCCGGCGTCGACAACAGCTCAGTGTCTTCTTGAGGGAGCATGTACAGTACGAGATTCCTGAGGCTCGCTCTGAGACATGCTGCAACACAACTGAGGACACGTTTGACATGAGCTGTCAGTGTTCATCTGTGAACACGACCGTTGTGGTCAAAGTACAAACTACAGTTTCCGTCTCAATCAGTCTCATTTCTCCCCGTGAAGTCCATGCTGCTGCAGAGATCTTAGATAGTACAGTTGTCATCTAAAGTCCAAAGCTTTTTTTTTTTTTTCTCTTAAAACACAATTGACCGATACCAAAGATAAGAGAATTTCTCATGAGCAGACAAATGATTACAAGTCTTTGTTCTCAATATTTCACATACTTGTATTACAACCTCACTGTAACGAAAATGAATGATAGCGCTCGATGAAGGAATGAGGTGGCCATGTTCCACTTTACAAGTTCATAAATGGCGTTATTAAATAGTTGATCTTTCTGCATGTGCCTTTTATTTTTCAAATGACTTTTTTTTTTATTCTGTGGGAGAGAAACACTTTCTGCTTTTCAAATTAATTGAAAATTGGCTTTTAGATGAGGCCACAGGTCACTAATGGTGAGTAAAATCCCAATTTTTATTCAGACCTGTGGTATCATGGGACCTCTTACTGCTCCCACAACACGGAGATATGATCATCCATAATGAATTTCATGCTTAATTTAATAAATAAAAGTGCTACTTAATAAATGAAGCCCTTCAAATGAGTGGGTTTAGTGTCAGTTCTGCTGACGAGGAGCTTATTTGTTTTGTGCAGTGCAGGGGCTGATTTATCCCAATAATGAAGTGAAACTGATCTGGAATCTGTTGAGCTCTGATAAAGCTTTGTGACATTAATACGAGGCTGTGGCGCAGTCAGCTTGTGCAGCTCATTATTTCTCTCCGATTGCAGTTTTTTTTGTTTTTCGAACGCAGTTGTTACATTATAATTTATTTCTACACATAAATGCTTTCATTCTCTGTTACCACGACCGTGTGCGCCACCGATAGAAGCTGAGCCCCCCTTTGACACTATTTTGTGTGTTTTGCTTTGTATTTCTTGCACATTTCAGCCCTGCTTCATGCATATTGTTCAGTATTCATACAAGGTTGATATTTTTGAGTGTTCTGATTTTTTTCCCCTGTATTTTTATTTTCAGCCCATTATAAACGATGAGAACCGTATATAGATATTTTACCATTTATGGCGAATGGAGAAAATATTTGACCATTACTACTACTATTACTACATACTATATACACCAAGCTTCAATAATCTAACCCAAAGGTTTGCATGAAGTATATTGAAAATATATCAATTATTGTGTTTTTTTAGATCATAAAATAGAGGTACATCATGACAAAAACACGGCAATTTGAAAGGCTAAACGTTTTTAAAATGCAGGAGTATTTGATATGTATGACTAGGACTGATGTTGGTTTCTGAAAAAAAATAAATCTTTATATAATTTTTAATGCTTGTTTTTGGATGACCACGTTTTTGTGTCAAAGGCGTAATCACGTACGTTTAAAAAAAAAGTGCATCTAAGGGTTAATTACATGGGCTGCCTATATGGCTAAACAAACACCCATTAACTTAAGGGTGAACATGACGGATGTGGAACTTTTAAGACTTTTCCTTAAGATTAAACGAGCGTCTCAGCACATGCCTGCTGAATACTGCATGTGGCAATTAGTTCGAGTGTATTGGTGTGGCTCTAATTAGGTAAATATAGATGAAGTCCAAAAACAGCGGGTGCTTGTGTGGACGCACTCATGTGTTTGTCACAGTTGCGAATGGATGCATATATCACATGTGCACACGCTATAGCAATAACTTGCATGTGTGTTTGTGTTCCCCCTCTTTGGCAAAATGATGGGGTTCTCATTAGCAACAGTATAAATATTTGCGTGTGCCGTGCAGATCTCGCTGCGAAAGCAGCTTGAAGCTTTTGAACAGCTGAAAAAACAAAAAAACAAACATCGACTTATCTGCAAAACTTGCAAGACAGAAGGGAATAGGTATTGGGTTGTGATATGAGGTGAGGGGAAGAGTATTCCCTCACTCTCTACACGTTTACTTTCAGGATTTTGATGAAAGGGTTTTGAACAGTGGATCAATGTATTTTATGTTAACATGCAGCCCACTCAGAACTACAGCTGCAATTCCACGGCTGAATATTTCCCCCTGAACACGCTTATGTCGGTATCTATCTTGACACCTGTCCCTGTGCACACATGCACCCACACAGGCAGGCAGACACACACTCACGTCAACACGCGCTCTCGCTCGTAGCCCTCACAGCCTTGCATGCAAACTCACAGCGGGCGGATTGTGTCGTCCTCCTTCCTTCCTCCCTTGTCTGCGTTTGACTGCGTTTGACCATGTGAGCTGGTTAAAAAGGTCACATTTCTGAGAGCGGACACTGACACAATTGTTTGTGGGATGGAGCAGTACGACATTCAATAATAAGTAGTCCCTTTCGTGTCACTCCTGCTTGTGTCCACCAGGACGAGAGGAAAGCTTCCGTGAGCCAGAAAAGTCAAATGATGGAAGAAAAGTTCAGTACAAAACCAAAATAAAACAAAAATAATCTCTGTACTTTGGATTGATTATGGGCGTGGCTGCAGATGAAACTAACCTGTGTGGCAAATTACATTAAATGAAAATAAATGATTTAACAGCAAACAAGGTGAGTGTGTTTGGGGGCAATATTAGCCTACCATGGCTGTGGCCATCGTGTGTGTGTGTGTGTGTGTGTGTGTGTGTGTGTGTGTGTGTGTGTGCGAGAGTGTGTGTGAGTGTTGCGATCTTATTTCCTGTTTTCTTTATACTTTACACTTTGATTCCCATGAGCATCAACACTTTGACAGACACACTGGCCATTAAACACTAACTGCTGCATAAAGTGTGAAGAGCGATTCAGTCTGTCACCAAATGACCTCGTTTGACAGCATGTGAGACATTTCCACACAGTACTGAGCACTTCAATAGGAGCACTATGCGTAATGAGCTCACGTGTACGAACCAAGTATTTCGGATCGCTGAGTCACCTCGTACACGGCCTTTACTGTGTGTGGAACTACAGACGATGTTTGGGAGCGGACATCCGGACGCCCACAGACAGTATCAGAGTCGTAACTGTGGCACAAAGAGCTGTAACGAACTGTGCAGAAACCCGTGCCGACGTTCAAAGATCCTCTGGATCATAAACAAGATATCAAGAGTTACCGTAATGACACCAGTTCTGTTGGCGCTCTGCGCTAAAACTCCGTTTAATAGAGGGAACTCACGGCCTTTATGAAATCCATGACCTGACTTCAGTGTGACACAATTGTTGGATCAATGCGCCACTGAGATGCAGCACAGGGTTGATTCCAACGAATTGCTCAGCAATTTGAAAACCCATCGAAAGTGATACTCCTGTTATCCCTGTATTTGTCATTAAAGCTCATGCTAAACATCTTTTGAGTTTCAATGACAACTGAAGTCTCCCATTGGTTCTCCTGCATGTTCAGAAGGATGCGGTGATGGATACAACGTGCGACCTCACCCCTAGATGTCACCAAATCGTACACACTGCGCCTTTAAATCCTTTTAAACCACTCCACCCCTCATTACCACTGTGTTGATGCTTTCCTCTGATGTTTGCAGGGTATGGTTTCGTGGACTTCGACAGCCCCGCCGCAGCCCAGAAGGCCGTGGCCTCGCTCAAAGCCAGCGGAGTCCAGGCACAGATGGCGAAGGTAAGCTTCCGCTCGCCCTCCGGTCGGCTCCGCTCCTCTTGTTTACACCGAGGCGTCTGGGTTTCCTGCCGCGCCGCAAAACCCAGGTGATGATGGAGGCAGGGAGGCCGGTGGATGTGATCTGTGGTCGTAATAACCAACAGTGGTGCGTTGTTGACAATAACTGGATTACCGCTTCGTCTAAATTCTGGTCATCCCTCTGCTTCTTTTGACCAATTTGGGACTGATGGCTGCAGCTTTGACCGGGGCAATGGTCAGTTTATCGATTTAGTCCATATAGAGCTATTGATCAATGACTATGGGACTATGGTCATGATGAGCTTATTGATCAAATATGGGGCAGTTGAAATGAACTCCTTCACCGACATTTATACCTTTTTGTTTTGGGCTTTATTTCCCATGTGTTCAATCAATGAGAGGAGAGCACTTTTTAAAGGGATAGAAGTGTTGAAGAGGCATGACACTTCTATAAACATAATGAAAATATGAACTATTTATGGGTCTCACATGTTGGGTAAATGGCCTCAAAGGACATATGAGAGGAATGAACCAAAAAATCACCTTCATATAAACTTTTGTTGGCTGATGCAACAGAACAAAATCTATCAAAATGTATAACAGATTATTCACTAAACAGGAAGTGCACCTTTTTGAAAGGTGCTCTGAGGAGGTCTTCTGTTTTCATTGATGTACAGTCATCTTTAACCAAGTTCGTTTTTTGTAGTTTTAGTTGCCGTTTTCAACCACGCAAGAGTCAGCCAACAGGCAAACCTTGCTCTTTGTGCGTTTATTTTTCATTAGTTGACGATCCTTGAAGTGTTCCCTTAAAAACTTGTGAGGGGACATAAAATGGAGGTATTATTTTGACGGTAAAAGTTTTATTTTTTCACCACTAGATGGCACTAAATCTCGTAGTCTGACTTTTGTAAGTGCTATTTTTGTGCAACCTAACTTTGGCTATATAAAATAGCTAACTAACTCCTCTGTCGGCTAAAGTCGTTGAATTGAGCTTCAGCTCCAAGTTCCAGGAGTGTGTGTGTGTGTGTGTGTGTGTGTGTGTGTGTGTGTGTGTGTGTGTGTGTGTGTGTGTGTGTGTGTGTGTGTGTGTGTGTGTGTGTGTGTTTTGAATATGTGTGCTCAGCCGGCACAATGAAACTGCACTGGTATGTGTAAGAGGCAGACACTGAATAGCCTTCCCTGCGATCGGCTGTATTAGGGCTCTATCACTGCATGTGTCTCTTTATAAATGAGAGGAGTGCAATTAAAATGGGCCAGTCTTCAGGCACCGGGAGCATCCCATTGAATTAAACAGCAGCTCGGCTCTGAGCAACCTTTGCCTTGCTCTTCTATTAAACCTCTTTTCATTAGACTCCCATCTCTTATTTTGTTTCTAACGGCTCGGGGGTGGGCAGGGGGCTGCACTGTTGATGTGTTTAGTTGTTATTAAAGAGAGAAGAGCCCTCGACTCCGCCGAGATTGAGTTTTCCGGAGGGATGGAAGGGAGGCCAAGGAGTCGATTCCAAATGAAATTACACCGACTTCTTACTGTTTCATGAACTAATTATGCGCAAGGCTGCTGATGTCTTGTCTAACTTTCCCGATCTGGGTGCAACGATGAAGTGAGTTTCACTGATATCGGATTTCCGGTTCGAGCCTGAAATTTTTATGAAAATGGGCGATTTCATTGGGATTTGCCAGACCTAGTTTTTTTAGGCATTCAGCACCAATTAGACTGACACATTTGACAAAGTCATGGCATGCTGCCTCTCACATCTTTGTCTGAGTACATTGAGGGTTTTTAGGTTTGCTGGGTCACAACCCTTTGTTCTTCATTCTCATCTGATCCAGTTAAAAGACTTGACACCGAAGAGCAGACGGGGGCGGCAGTCTAGACGGTGGAGAGAGGTGATTGGCTTGTGTTAAATGAGAGATGAGGCATTTTAGAAAGGGAAATGATGGGTTATATTTGCGGGGCACTGAGGTTTCGAGAATAATGTGAGTAAAGCGACATTGATCTGACCTTGAACACCACTTCCAAGCTTCCAAGTTGGATTCAGTC
This sequence comes from Chascanopsetta lugubris, assembly GCA_016785325.1. NCBI lineage: Eukaryota > Metazoa > Chordata > Actinopteri > Pleuronectiformes > Bothidae > Chascanopsetta > Chascanopsetta lugubris. Next base: position 43,175 of record JAFBJT010109693.1, read on the forward strand.
CTTGATGATACACTGTGAATGTCCTCGTGAGATAATATATTCACACTCAAATCCATTCTAACATACTTTATGCACACATTTAACATCTGACATAGGCATAGTCTTAATCTTATCAAAACTGTACCTGGTGCTGATAAATGATCAATAACATATATCACTCTATACACTGGAGACATCAGTCCATGTGGCTGAGGGATAGAGACGCAGCCCACTCACATTCTTAAAGTGGAATGATGTGTCATGATGCTTATCAGAGGTGATGTCATCTTGAATTGCCGGAAATCACACAAACACATTTACCTGGTCACAAACATTCTGCTGTTTTATTTAATTCTGTTACAAAGCAAACCACACCACTGATTTGGGACATGGCTATTACTTTTGAAAGAAAGTTGATTACTGACTACTACCAACACATTTCACAAAACCTTTTAGCATGTATGCAAGATAATCCAGTTTCCCATGGAATAATTCAGCGAGTCACGAACTATATGGAGCACTGACCTCAAACTGACCTACAATCCGGTGTGGTTGAGTTCAATTCAAGGGGCCTTTTTGGTCTTGGATGTTTGTTCTTTTGACACGTTTTCACATGTACTCATGTACTCAAGAAAAAGGACAAGACACGGTCGAGGTGCATATCTGATGTCACACTGTAGAAAGTGAAATACCATCCACCATTTTTAAGTGTGGAAATCTGGATTTTTTTCTTCTACTCTAATGGACATGGTACCATCATCTGATTGTGAGTGAGGGGAAAGAGGAGAGAAGTGGAGAAGTGTGCAAACACGTCTGTGGAAACACATTTGACTCTGTCGCATCAAGCCAGGTCTGTGGGTGGTATGTGCCGTCTGACAAGCTAAACACAGGGCAAATTGTTTGTGCGACTGTATCAATAATGAGAGAGGCTTCGAACGTACACCTCAATGTCTGGTTGGAGCAACTCCATCCATCCATTTGCTGTTTTCCTCTTACCTGTGTTTGGACTGCAGAGGTTTAGATGCCCAAATATGGAATCGCAGACATCTCCCCGGACACACATTTCAGCTCCTCCTGGGATCGTCGGTCCAGGAGACATCCTGACTAGATCCCTGAACCATGTCAACTGTCACTTAAGATGAAGGAGCGATGGTTCTACTCTAAGCTCCCCAGCCTTGTAGGACTGAAGCCAGTTGGTGACGTTGATCCCTTGGTCAAAGCGTCTGACCACAGGTCTCGTCTACACCGTGACAGTTGGTTACAATGCCTGCAGTGTTGCTGATGTGGCAGTGACCCGCATGTCCATGTCACATTCCATCTTCCCCCCATGTGTAAACAAGACCCAAAGATACTGCGCGTCCTTTACTTGGGGCAGCAAGTGAACAGTGTGCAGGTCATTTAATTGGAGCACATGTAAAGCAAATGTAGACCTTAAAGGTGCAGTGTGTCGGATTTTTCACTCGAAAAATAGAATTACAAAACGAGCATATTCGGATATTTTTCAGACATTTTCACCCCTAATGTATGACTTGCTTTTTACATCACCCTACAATTTGCCCTTTAATGTAGAGCCACACCAGGAGCGAGTCCACCCTACGGGGGCGCCCATGTTTTTACAGTAGCCCAGAATGGACATACCACACATCTTTTGAGTTTAAATGACAAATGGGGGCTACCATAGGTTCGCCTGCATGTTCAGAAGGGTGAGGTGATGGATACACCATGGACTTCCTCTGAACCCGGCGCTGCTTGTCACAGGGATCAACATCCAGGTACGAAGCCATGCCCACTTCCACCTGCTGCTGGTCGTCATGTCTGAGGTCACCTCTGTGGCACTGGAGTCAGACGTGTGGTTCTCAGGTTCTTCTGTCTCTTCCAGTCGTGCTCCTTCTTCAACTCCAACGCTGTGCCTCTCAAACTGTCCTTCCAAAACCTGGACCCTCGGGGGGACAACATCAACGTCATTTTCAAGGTAATGTCCTGTCCTGTCCCCTTGACGACCATTTTCACACGTGTTGTTACTAATCCACCTCGTCCTTTGACGTCTGACTGTCTGTGCAGTCAGGAGACGACCTGCGGCAGGACATGCTCACACTGCAGGTGATTCGCATCATGAACAAGATCTGGATCCAAGAAGGTTTGGACATGAGGATGGTCATCTTCAAATGTTTCTCCACTGGCCGAGGACGAGGTGAGCTCCGGTTCGATCCTCAGACGACAGGTGTGACAGCAGGACGACAGGTGCAGCCTCAGGTAGACAGGTGTATCTGCAGGTGGACAGGTGTGACAACAGGATGACAGGTGTGTCAGCAGCTGGACAGGTGTGTCAGAAGGACGACAGGTTCAGCTATAGTGAGACAGGTGTATCTGCAGGTGGACAGGTGCAGCCACAGTGAGACAGGTGTACTGTTACCTCTCCTGAAGTGGCATTGATAGGCCTTTTGTCACTTGTCTGTTCTGAAGTGTAATTAGAGGTGTCTCGTTACCTGTGCTCAGGTGTGATTGACAGGTGTGTTGAGACCTGTCCTCAGGTGTGATCGACAGGAATCTTGTGACCTGTCTTCAGGTATGATTGACATGTGTGTTGTCACACAGGTATGGTGGAGATGATTCCTCACGCTGACACTCTGAGAAAAATCCAGGTGGAACACGGCGTCACTGGATCCTTTAAAGACCGACCTTTGGCTGAATGGCTCCTGAAACACAACCCCACTGACGAGCAGTACGACAAGGTAACACACACACACACACACACACACCCACTGTGATGTCACTGATAGGCGGAGTCAGTTTTGTTGGTAATCTATTGCCGGTGTCCAGGCTGTGGAGAACTTCATCTACTCATGTGCCGGCTGCTGCGTGGCGACCTACATCCTGGGAATCTGTGACCGCCACAACGACAACATCATGCTGAAGACCAGCGGCCACATGTTCCACATCGACTTCGGGAAGTTCCTGGGACACGCGCAGATGTTTGGAAACATCAAACGGTGAGCGATAGACAGACCAATGCACCTTGTCTGGATACAATCCGATTTCCTATGGATCAGTTGATGACGTCGGGGTCTTGTCATGTGACTTGTGCAGAGACCGCGCCCCCTTCGTCTTCACCTCTGACATGGCATACGTAATCAACGGAGGAGACAAGCCGTCCAGTCGCTTCCACGACTTTGTGGACCTGTGCTGCGAGGCGTACAACCTGATCAGGAAGCACGCGCACCTGTTCCTTAATCTGCTCGGCCTGGTGGGTACACACACACACCCACGCATGCACACACACACACACACACACACTGTGACCTCATCTCTCTCCTGTGTGTGCAGATGTTGTCGTGTGGGATCCCTGAACTGTCTGACCTGGAGGATCTGAAGTATGTCTATGACGCCCTGAGGCCTCATGAGTCGGAGGCCGACGCCACCATGTACTTCACCCGGCTCATCGAGTCCAGTCTTGGCAGCGTCGCCACCAAACTCAACTTCTTCATCCACAACCTGGCTCAGATGAAGTTTACCTCTACGGAGGATCGTCCCACGCTGTCCTTTGCCCCGAGGATCCACACGATGAAAAGCGACGGCGCCATCAGGAACCTGTACATCTGCAGACACATCCGCAGCGCCAACACCAACAAGGGCTACGTGAGTTCCACCACTCACCATCGTCATGTTGTTGTCAACAGAGAAACTTCAATATTAGGCACTGTGATGAAATGAGGCCTTCAAAATAAAAGCTTTGATTCTATTTTGTGTTTTTCAGGCCTTTGTGGTGAAGGTGGAGCGTGAAGGACAGGAAGTGCAGCTGGTTCAGAGGACGTTTGAAGAGTTTTATGAACTTCACAATAAAATGAGGCTAATGTTCCCTTCGTCCAGACTGCCCAGGTACACACACACACACACATACACAAACACACACACACACACACACACACTCTCGCCATCTTGTCAATGCCGAACTTCTCCTACTTCCTGGTTCAGACAAAGATGGACAAAGAGGCGGACCATAGGTAGAGCTGGGGGTGGGCCCATGGTGCTGTTGCAGGATCCACAGAATGTGTCCGGTCGGCCCAGGTGTCACTCAGGAGGCCACACCCCTAAATTATGCACAATTTCAAACCTCAATAGAATAAAAATAAGTAGCCCTGTAACGTAGCGGACAAGCTCCAACCGTAGTTTTGATCCAATAACCAGTTTCCCATGTTCAGGAAACGACACTGTTCCTAGTGCGCTGTATTATGGCTAGCTCAGGCTAGCTCAGGCTAACAAGTCATAGCACAGAGGGACTTTGAACCAAGCGGCCTAATATCTCTATCTGTAATCATTTCAGTGTAATTGTACGCTTCAAAGTCCATTCCGGCTCCAACATATACGGACGTACTCTTATGTTCACGTTTTGAACTTGGTTACTTCTCCTTGCACTGTTTATGTTTGGCAGTGGAGGCTGCAGGCTCAGAGCCCTTGTGAGTGTGAACCGTGCTTGTTTAGAAGCCTACATTTTCAGCCAATCTGGGATCGCCAACTGATCAGCCAATCAGGAGATAGTGACGTTTCAGGAGGGTGGGGGAGAGGCAAAACCCTGCATTGCACCCTCATAAGGAATGCCTGACTTTTAAAAGGGCTCGTTTGAAAAAACAAAAACGTTTCTGAGAGTATAAATAATGTTTATCATCACAATAGAGGCTAAAGAACAAATAGAGAGGCCCTAAATGGGCACAATAGGTCCTCTTTAATTTGCGGTCAAAGTGAAAGTATTGGCGACAAAATTAGAATAATGTCTGTCTGCCCCTTTAAGTGCGCAATGCATGTTGGGATGTTTTCATTCTGTCACGTTCAGTGCGTGGTGACGTCACTGTTTTTTCTTCGTCTTCTTCCGGCAACATGAAACGGGGCTGCTAACGAAAGCTCACGGAAGCTAACTGTCAATAGTCCGTTGAATGTTCTCCACCCGAAGATTAGTGTTTGTTTAGTTGGTTCCGGTGTCCGGTCCGATAGAGTTGTATGAGCCGCTGGCGCCGTTTGTCTCCGCTCCCGGAGTAACATTATTCTGCGGAGCGGTACATACAGAGAAAGGTTGAGTGACGGACCGTTATCACGTCCTGCCTTCGGACAAGCATTAACGCTGGGCCACGCTACAGTCACATCAGTTCGGTACCGCGGTTGTATCAGAGTCAAAATAACCCAGTTTTAAATTGATTTAAAAAAAGGACCGATGCCGATATGCGTCAAAATGCCATAATCGGCGCCGATAAGATTTCAAAAATGTTTCATTCATCTCTGAAGTTGAACATTTTAAGTCTATGGGGATTGACAGCCTCAACTGAGATGTTTTTTATTTCCCAGTTTCCCGAGCCGCTTTGTGATTGGTCGGTCACGAGGTGAAGCGATGGCTGACAGGAGGAAGGACGAGCTGAACGGCTACGTGTGGCACCTGATACACGCCGCTCCTGAGGTGGCACAGGTCAGTTCACGTCTGATCACTGGGTCCAGTTCACTCATTTGACTCTGTGAAGAATCATGTGATTAATAACGGTGTGTGTGTGTGTGTGTGTGTGTTTTAGTGCGACCTGGTCTACACTTTCTTCCACCCTCTGCCCAGAGACGAATGGCCAGGAACAACAACAACAACAACAATAACAACAACAACCACTAAACCAGCAGGTAAACACACACACTATCCACTGTTGTGTGTTTCTTTTTGTTGATGTGTGTGTGTTTGTGTTTTATTATTTTTAATATATTGTGTGTGTGTGTTTTATTATTTTTAATATATATATATATATATGTTGTGTGTGTGTTGCAGAGCTGACGTGGTCTCTGCCCTCAGAGAAAGATCTGGGAGAAGTCAAACTCTCCATCTCCTATAAGAACGACAAGCTTTTCATCATGGTCATGCACATACGAGGACTGGTCAGTGTGTGTGTGTGTGTCTGTGAGTGTGTGTGTGTGATGTGATGTGACCGTGACGAGTGTGTATTCAGACATAAGCGTAATATATATTTACAGATGTTTTGATTTGTTGTTATAAGTGTTTGTGTGTGTGTGTGTGTGTGGCAGCCACCTCTCCAGGACGGGACAGATCCTGACCCCTATGTGAAGCTCTACCTCCTCCCTGACCCTCAGAAGACCAGTAAGAGGAAGACCAAGGCGGCACGACGCACCTGTAACCCCACCTACAATGAGATGGTACAGTCCTATCGTGTGACTCCTTCATTTGCGCATGTCCAAGCAACATCACCTGATTCATGATTTTTTTCGTGCAGCTAGTCTACGAGCGGATCCCTCGTGGCGACTTGGACCAGCGGGTGATCCACCTACGTGTTCTGGGCGATGGCGCGTTTTGGGAGAACACTCTTCTAGGTGAGACCTTCATCCCCCTGAAGAAGCTGGTCCCGGGTCAGCACTGGGTGGACTGGCACCGGCTCGGGAACGCTGCGTCTGACTCCACCCACTGACAGGAAACAGATTTAAAGGAAGAAGAAGAGGAGGAGGCAATCCTTTCATAGATCCTCCCTCTGTGTGTGAGGGAGTTTAAGGTGGAATCATCACCTCATTGACAGTTCACCGACGTTTCCATGGAAATCTTCATCATTTCACATTCTTCTGATGATGTTTTTAATTTAACAGTAATGAAAATGTAAATTTTTAAACTTGAAAACACACGAATAGCTTAGTTTTTTGGCATCGCACACGATTAATTGAACATTAAAGGACCATCACACGTAAAAGCACATTTTGATGTGAAGAATGTGTCAGTCGTCACACTGAGCTGGGAAATGTATGAAGTTCATCTTCAGGGACCATGAAGAGGATAAGATGAGATGCTGCGTCACTTTTTACACGATTCCACTGTAACACGTGAAGATCTGGATTCAACTAAACCACTTCAGGTTAAAGCTGAAAACACTGACATTGACTCTGCAGCTGCTTCTTGGATTCACTGGCTCAGACTGACACTAACAGGAAGCAGCTGGAGCGGAGTCGGGAGGCGCCGACGTGGACACGGAAATGGTGCGGGTGTGGGTCTGTGTGGCTGGGTTTTTATGATCCAGCTGCAGCGAGTCATCGAATCATGGAATCATGACTCATCAGAAACATGTAGATTAATTAGCTACAGGTTGTTTTTTCTTTTTCTTGATGAACTGAAAGTTTAAAACTGAAGCAATTCTGCTCCAGATGTTTCATTCTCTCTTAAATATTTCAACTCTTGGCCTTTGACCTCTTTGAAGCTCCTGGTTTTATCGTCTCTTCACTGCAGCTGAAACTCTGCACTTTAGTCAAGACACAAACAACCTTATCCTGAACATGATTGTTGTTACATTCAGTTCATCCGTTTGAAATATTATTTTAACTTTTTTTAAAATTCTTTTAACAGTTGTGCAAATGTTGTACAATTGTAACATTTGAATAATTGTAACATTTGAATGATTGTAACATTTGAATGATTGCATTACTGTTAATTTTTTACGATTGTTTCATTCTAACAATGTTACAATTGTATAATTATAACATTTGTACAATATTGTGTACAGAGTCCGGATTAGGTGAATCATTTGATTTCCTTTGATTTCAGATGTGGAGAATGATTAAAGGATTTGAGTTTTTAGTTTTAAAATCTCAATATTTAAATGAGAGTTTGGTGAAACAGTGTGGCGTTTGAGCTGCAGCCGAAAGACAGTAAAAGTCTGACCCCTGACTTCTGACCCCTGACCCCTGAGACGACAGGGACAGAATGTAAGTTCAAAATGAACTGGAAATTTTTACTGACGTGATGAAAATGTGACGTTATGATATTGATTCTCACGTAGAGAGGCGCTGTTTTTTAATTAATTCATTTTCAACTTGTTTTGTATCATTTGCACTAAAGAATAAACTTGAATTAAAAAAAATGTTTTCATTTTTATTCTGACATTCATTTTCTCCTTTAATAAAAAAATAAAAACCTAATTTAAACAAATTAATGGTTGCAGTCAACAGGAAACAGAACTCAAGGCTTTTACTTTGAATTGTTTACAGGAAGTGCCTTAAATATCCTTGATGGTCAGTAGACTGAATGATACAGTGGCTCACATCTAGTGGTAGAAACGTGGAATTACATAGAGGCCAGACTAGAGAATTGTGTTGATAACTTAGTGAAGCAAGGCATTAATGTTAGAGGTATGATGTCAGTACTGATATTTTAGGTAATTTCTATTTCTATTACTACATAGTCTATTTATTATCATTACTTATTGTAAAAAGTTATGTATGTGGAACTTTTCATGTGACAGTTGTGAATCACTGTTAACTCATTAGTTCTTAAGCTTAAAACATTTCTAACTGAAATAAGATTAATTTGAGAAGTCCTCCTCAGTCAGTAGCTCATTTTCTTCACTTATATAACAGATGGAAAAGTAAACACACAGACATGTTTACCACTGACTATTTTTAACATGGGCCACAGCAACACATCTAAATAAGGACCAGTCTGATAAACACGTGGGAGCCACATAGCGGGGACCATGTGTCCCGTTAAAGGAGCAGACAGGGGGACACGTTTCTTCACTCTGTTCAAAGGTCACATGACCAGCTGGCATTTTGCACAGCTGAAATAAATAAACTTTATCCAGCCCGTATAAATCATGTGATGTCAGAGCCATGCAGAGAAACTGTACCTTCAGATCATTACATTCCTATGGAGACTTCGGAGTATTATAGCGGAACTACTCAAACCTTTTCAACGTCACCTCAAGGGGGCCCCATATAAGCCTTCAATCTTAGCTACTACTTATTACATTTCAGTTGATCAAATGGAATAATTCAAATATATTCTGACGTATTGACATATTGTTGTTTTAATGGTTACAAAACTGTCATGTTATTTTCTACCTCTTATACAGTATTCTGGGTATTTCTACCACTACGCATAGGGCCTTTTTTTGTGGTATCAGTGTCAGGGCCAGTGACACTGCAACAGGGCCCGGGTGGGATTCGAACCAGTGACCTTCACTTCCAGAGCCGACTAACAAAGTCATGTTGTTACACGCCTGGTACAGTAGGTGGCCACACACACATTTTATGATGTTGTAAAACCAAAAAGGAAAACAACTGATTGTACAATAATCATATAAAAAAAAAATATTTGATTAGTGCAGAAAAAATGTAAAAAGAAAAAAAATCAGAAAATGTTATTCAAAGTTTATTAAAAATGAATTAAACTATTACAGTACTAATCTTAAAAGACAATCAAATATATATGTCATTTTGAATATACATGCATTTTGAAAAATACATAAATACTTTTTTCTTCCATGTGTTCCACTGTCACACGCCGCCTCTGCTTCAGTAACATTCTGACGGTCCCTAATCTCAGGTCCACGCCTACGTCACCGGAAATACGCGTCAGAGTTGACAGTCCCTAAAGTTTCTGATGAAATCTCGGATGAGGCGAATCGACGGAGAGAAAAACTAACGGAACCGAAAGTCACCGAAAGACGTCAAAACACGACGACTTAATCAAACCGGACCGACATTAACCCGGACTTGGTGTCACGTACTTGGGTTTAACCACGTATTTGTGTGGCTGAGTGTGGAAATCGTCCCTTGGCTGCTGCTGCTAAGCTAATCGGCTATCGGCTAACAGCACCCGGCTCCGCTGACAGGACTTACTCCCGCCGCTTCCCCCGAAGACGAGACCAGACTCGATGGATTTGTTTCAGTCCTCAGATCTGTACTCGGCCGAGTGTAGTTACAGTCCCTGCTCCAAAATGTCCACCTGGAAGAAGCCCAACCACCGCGGGCCCGCCGGCGCCCTCAGCGCGAAGCCCGCCCGACTGACATCTCACGTTTCCTGGGTTCACAGTGTTCATGGAGCCGGAGTGACTGTGTGAGTCCCGAGGCAGAGATAACTCCGTATTCTCAAGTAGTAGTATTTCACACCGGGTCTTTGTGGACCGGAGGCGGTGCCGAAGTACTTCCGTGTTGAAATGAGTGGATCCGAATCTGACAGCTGTCATTAACCCGAGGATCAGAACTTCATCTCTTTCACCTCCTGTGTCTGTCACTTTATTGTTTATATTCGCATTATTTCAATTTGAGCGACATGTTGAGGAACACGACCGAGGATGGACGTTTAACCGGCGGGCAGAGCTCGTCCTCTCGCGCCGGGCACGGTGTCCCGTCAGGCGGCCTCGTCAGTCAGGAAAGCTCGTGGATCGGGCTGCTCTCCGTGGTGTCCAGGCCCGCGATGTCATTCCTGCAGAAGTATCTTCCGGGTCGCTCCCACGCTCCGGGAGCCACCGGCGGTGGCCCCCAGTTTCTGGGGACCGCGTTCGACAACAGTTTTATTGACGAGCAAAGAGACTTTTTGAGCAAGCTGGAACACGTGATGCCGCTCGGGCAGCACGCGGCTGCGCACCTGACCTACCTGCGGTGTCAGCAGGACGGGGCCGCGGGGCTCATGGAGCACGAGCGCAGCTCCGCTGCACCGTGGATCACCGCCGCTTCTCTGCGGGAAATAGGGATCGAAGGCGCAGATGATGTGACCCTGTGTCCGCAGACGCAAGCCGGGTACTTGTCCTCTGTCAGGACGTTTCTCAGCCACGTGTTGATGAACCCCGTGTCAGCTCAGGAGGTCAGTGCCGCAGGTGGGGCGGACTGGGCCAGGGGCAGCAAAGAGGGGCCACGGTGGGGTAGGGTATGGGGGGGTGGGGACACTAGAGTATTGTTTTCAGATCTGTCCTGGGTTGGGGACGAGACAAACTGTCCACAACAGCGGTGTGCAGATCCCCCTGCTACAGAAACAACCCGAGTGTGTGTTCAGCCCGGCAGCGGCGAGGAATCGACGGTGGGAGAACACACTGGAGCCACTGAGCACAAAGAGGAGCCCACCGACAATGGAGGACTTCGCACGGAGCAGAGTACAGAGCCGCCCCCGCCAGACCTCGGCATCGCCGACGCCCTGAGCAGCTCAGGTGGCGCCGTCTGTGGCGAGACGCCACTTCTGACCCCCGATCAGGACAATGGCTACTCCAGTCTGGAGGAGGAGCACTTCCACCTGGTAAAGGCCTCGAATGAAGAGGCTCAGCCCACAACAGAGAACTGTGCGGTTAACATGGAGTCTGAGGAAAACACGTCAGAAAACACAGACGAGGAGGAGCCACAACACTTGGTTGACGGAGGCCAGTCTGTGGTGGCGGTGGAATTCCCCACCCCCGAGTGTCAGAACAAAGCCATCGCCTTCATCATGGGCTGCCCCTGCAGCGATGACGACAGCAGCCAATCAGAGCTTAGTGATGACGATGATGATGATGATGACGACGACGGGTTCGACAGCGAGGGGTCGTCTGAGTTGTCGGACTCGAGCGACAGCGGCTCGGACTCGGACAGCGACGTCGACTCCGAGTCTGAGCGTCTCTTGAACTCTCTGTCCCAAACTCTGGATCCGTACAACCCGCGGAACTTCAGCGCTCAGCTCTGCAGCACGCCACCTAGATCCATCCCTGTCCCCACACCGCCATCCTCTGCCCAGTCCACACCGGACCCCTCCCCCAATCTCGCCTCCTCCGCCACCTCGCCTCTCTCTGACCCTGACGTCTGGGACGACTCGACCTCGGCCAGTGAGGCAGATGAGGCGGAGAGCTCCCGTCTGTGGAGCTCGTTCAGCTGCTCGTCCGACCCCTACAGCCCCTTTAACTTCCAGGCCACATACAGGACTCAAGAGCCCAGCAAGGCGGCGCCAAGGGCCCATACCAGGAAGGCCTCTCAGTCCGCTCGCCGCAAAACGGTGTCTCCACCTGAATGCTCGAAGGATGAGGTCATCGAGCAACAGGAGAGTGGCGTTTCTGAGACCGCCACTTCCTCCGTGCCCTCTGACCCCTCTCCCTCCTCTTCGTTCCCCTCGTCTCCAAGTGCTGCTTCTACCAAAAAGGTCAGTTTGATTTGATTTACTGTAACAATCGAAGTATTTTTTTTTTTTTTGGAGTTATGTGATCTGAAAGTGTGCAGGACCAGTAGAATCATAGCATGATGACCTATAAATCGAAATTGAATTAAATTTGAATGGTTTGATAAATGAAAATATCCCTTCTCTCATAATTTGCGAAATCATTGGACCCCTGTCGGGCCGGTTCTGGCCCATAAGCCGTATCTTAGACACCCCTGGTTTGAAGTATCAACATTTTCCTCCTCCTCTTCCACTCAGGTTCGTTTCTGTGACCACGTGGAGGAGATCGTCCTCGGCTCCGAGGAGGACCGCCGCGGCCCCTGGGAGGAGCTCGCCCGGGACCGCTGCCGATTCCAGCGCCGCTGCCAGGAGGTGGAGGAGAGCATCGGCTTCTGTCTGCAGTCGCAGCACCGCCTCCTGGTGTACAGCCGCATCACCGTCCTCGAGGAGGAGCACGCTCTCCAACACGTCTCAGACTGATGAGGAACAAAAACTCAAAGAGACAAAGACTCTTCATTTCTTCATCTTTGTTTCCTGCAGCTTTGTCGTCGACTAATTCAACAAGATTCGGGGAAACTTCCTGACAGACTGATTGAGTGACGTTCTGACCCGTGAGGTATTGATGATGTGTTCATGAAGTATTGATGAGGTATTGATGTGTGTTATCGATCAGTGTTTAGTTTCAGGTGTCGTCGGCGTCATCAGTGTACTGTTTTTTCATCACGAATGAAGAGAGAAACAGATTCAGGATCATTTTCGATTTCACCGTTCATGTATTTCGTTTTTAATCATGAAAAACAAAAAACAAAACACCATGTTTTGTTTTTTTTCAAACAGGGAGAAGTAACAGATTATAGATGTGAAATCTATAGATGAGTTATCAGATTGTCAGTCAAACTGACTCTGGAGTTTGTTTTTAGTTTTGTCTCTGAAGCCAAAGATGGAGAGGTGTCGTGACAGGAAGAAGAAGTTGAATCTGCATGAACTTCATTGATGATTGATCAGAACCATGAATCACTGCTAACCAATCACTACACCTGATCAGTGTGATCTTTGCCACTGTGGAATAAAAAGAAAAAAGGGTTTTCATCCACTGTCTGTCCTGAGTTACTCTTAGTTCATGTACTCGGTTACTTTTTCAGTTACTTTCATTTTTTATTTAATTACTTTTTCTTTTTTTTTACTAAAGATTTGAGCAAGCAATGTCTCCACTAGATGTAGCTCAATCCTACACATTGCACCTTTAACATGAGGGAAGAGGTTTTGTGGCTAGTACTGCAGTCAGCCACTAGGGGGCTTTGAGTGTGCAAAGTTAGTGATACAGTATGAACACAGTGGGATTGTGATGATGGTGACCTGAAGCTTCATCCTCCACAGCAGTCGTGTCACTTTTGAGTTGATTATCATAGAAATGAAAACATAAACCTTTGTTTTATTATAGGATGTTTTTATTCCTATAAAGTTTCACTTAGTCATTCAATTAGAAAATATGTTTACCAGTATTTATTGGTGATACATTTATAGCAGCAAATGTGTAAACACTGCCCCCTGCTGGCAAAACAGTTCCCATGCAAGGACTTGACAAGAACCGTATCAAAATCAGAATCCGGTTCATTCTCTCAGACCCTGATTATGGTCTGGTCCTGGTCCGATCTAATGCTTGCTCTTGCTCTGGTTAATCATCTTCTGATCTTTATTGAAACTGTGAGCACCCCCTGGTGACATTCTCAGTCTGGTCCAGGGGTAGAAGTGCTGGAGGGCTGGTGGCCCCCGTTCTCCAGCTCCACCAGTCCCTGCAGGTACTTGATGTACCTGATGGCAGCGCGCAGTGTCTCCACCTTGCTGAGGCGCTTGTTGGCGCTCTGGCCCGGCAGGTGATCTCTCAGTTTGGCATAGCCCTGGTTCACGCACTTCACCCGCTGACGCTCGCGCTCGTTCCGTTTCTGGATGAACGCCGGCTCAAAGGGACACTCGTATAAGCTGAAGTGTCCGTGATGGTGGTGGTGGAATGGGGTCAGGTACGGCAGGATCCCAGGGCCCCTCAGGGGCCCTTTGTAGAGGCTGAGACCTGCAGGGTCCATGCCGGAGGAGTAGAGGAAGAAGGGCAAGGCGTCTGAGGGTTGGGGGGTGCCTCTGTCCTCACAGTGTCCAGTAGGAGGAGACAAACTGAAGCTCAGGTAGAGAGGATGCTGATCTGTGATTGGAGGAGAGGGGAGGAGATTGGAGGAGCTCATCATGTGACCTGGATGCTCTCACACCTGATCATCAGGACGTCATCAGACCTGCAGACAGACACCTTAGATATGATTCTCCTGAGGGAACCAGTGACCCCTGGTGACCACTAGTGACCGTGGCTGTACACAACAACATCAATTTGGTAATCATGGCAACTGTCTATCCTCTATATAGCTACACATACATATAAAAACATTTGTATTATTT
>JAFBJT010109694.1:8021-18056 GCA_016785325.1 Chascanopsetta lugubris
CCTTTCACTCTCCTCGAGCTCGCATGGAGTTAAGAACTCCTTGACTTACCTTGGCGCAAACCCCAATCTAACCCTGTCCTTAACTTTAACCTGAACCTGGACTTTACTGAAACACGAATCTGAGCCTTACCTCGACCAAGCGTCCCGCCACAACCCAAACCTTGACTTAAATTATAACCTAAACTACACTTTAACCCTGACCTAACCTCGATTTAACTCTAAACCCAATTCTAACCCCTAAACATAAACTTAACCCCAATTCAAAGAAAAACTTAAATCTTAACCTGATCTAACCTTAACTTAGATCATAGAATAAATAAACCTTGGGTTGGGGATGGGTGGATTATAAACAACACGACAAAAACTCCCTGACTTCGCTCAATGAAAGAGACAATGCACTGGAACTCCCTGTGAAACCGTATAGATACGATTTCACACCTCATCAGTGATACTCGGGTTTTAGGAGCCGATTCATGAGCCTGTAAAAGTGAACTCAGCTTGTTTTGGTCACACACACACACGCAAACACACACACACACGCAAACACACACACACACACGCACAGTCATGTCTCATGGCGTCCGAGAGTGTTACACTGACTAACAGATTTCCTGGAAACATGCTCTTATCAGATGTATCGTTAGCGATGAGCTAATCTTAGCCTTCCCACCATAAACTTTATCTTAACCTGGGATTTACCGCGACCTCGAACTCAGAAGCTCAGACATAACTCTAACCTTAACGCTCAACTCTAATCTCAATATTAGATTGAGCTTCACTTAAGTGAATTCAACCTGAACCTGAGCTTTACTTCAACCTGAAACTCAGACACAACTCGATCTCTAATTAAGTCTAAGCCCGAATTTTACTTCAATTAAACCTGAATTTGAGCCTTACCTGAACCTACAAGTTAGCCTCAACACAAACCTTGACTTAAATCTAAACCTAAACTTTACGAAAACTTGAGCCTTACCTCAACTTAAATTTCAGCAATAACTCTGTCTTAACTTAAGTCTAAACCTTAACTTTACTTAAACCAGAACCTGAGCCATACCTTGATCAAAAACTATCCTGGATAGATATATTAATTCTTGATCCATCCCCACATGGAACATTAAAGAAACTTAACCTTAACTTAAACTAAACCAAAACTTTACCTATACCTGAACCTAACCCTGACTTAACTCTAAACTAAATCTAACACAACATTGGAACTTTCTTTCGTCCCCAAGATGTGACTGTATGTCTCTGCTACGTGAACCACAAACACACACACACACACACACACACACACACACACACACACACACACACACACCTGACAAAACACTGACAGTAACCCTGCAACTGTGAAATAAAGTATGTTTTTGGCACGTTGACACACACACACACACATACACACACACACACACACACACACACACACTCTGCCCTTGTCATTGCAGGAGCCCTGCTCGTTACATCATCCAGGGCCTGAGTTTATCAGCAGAGTGATCAGCAGCCTCTCAAAGGCTGTTTTGTCTTCGTCCCGCCTGCAGCTCTGCGGCTCCCCGGCCCACAGATCACCTCGCAGCCCTGGGTATTTGTTTACCGTGGCCTGAATCTGCAAAGTCTTTATCATGGACGCCTGCCATCACTGAGGGGGAAGCTGCTTTAACACGCTGTTTATCAGTGCCAGGTGAGGCCCATGCAGAGAGCGCGTGCACCGGTAATCCAGGATGCACGACCGTATCGTAGGACACAGGTTATTATTTTATAATTGAATAGAAAATGGAATCGGGGTCAATCTGACTCAGACTTTCCTCGCTGCGGTAACTTAAAGACGTGTTTGCTCCCCGGCTGCATACAATGGATGAAATCATAACGCCCCACGTGTTCTTCATAAAAGCTGGAACTCACGCACGTTCGAGTGTAAAACGAGGTTTCATACATTCGCGCGCCCGCTCGGTGTAAACGAGCGACACATGGAGAGAATTAGCGATGTTGTACCGCGTGTACTTTTTTTTTTTTTGGGGTCTCCTACACAAAACTACCGTTCGGCTCAGGGCTGAACGTTCTATTCTGTGAAAAATGAACAGGGATCGATCTTTTGGAAACTGGAGCGGCGCTGGAATCGAACGTATTGCTCCTCGGAGGTTGTTGCCAGACTCTTTGCGCTGAGGCCAAATGTGTTGTTTTTGTGTGTTGTTTTTTAAGTTAAAGTCAGATACGTGCCGTCTGTGCGGGAGCAGTAGCCCGAGACGCGACCAGAATGGAGAGCAATACGTTATCGATGCGTATTATTTAAAGGTTCAGTGCAAAGGGTTTGATGGCATCGCGTGACAAAGTCGCATCTGGCTGCCCTCACCTCGTGTGCCCTCCCAGGTGTTTGAGAAAATCTGTATTGGCCTTATCTGATGTCATAGATTGGGGCCTGCTCTAATGTGGATATAAAGGCTTTGCTTTAAAGGGACAGTGTGTAAGATTCGGTGACATCCCGCGGTCGACTTCAGTTGTCTTTAAAACTCTAAGGATGTTTAGTGCGTCTACAGAAAGCTATGATTGATCGGCGTCCATCTTTACATACAGTCTTATGTATAAAACGTCCATTTTGGGCGACAGTACATACTTGCCCTTTAACTTACCAGGATGTCTGGTATCAGCATGTATTTATGTACCCCCCCCCCCCCCCCCCCTGTGAGAGACACTGCAGCTTCATATCAAAGGAAACGAATGGCCCGACATTTGTCACACTCTCTCGTCGTTCCCATGAATTTCACATTTGTCACTTCCTGTGTTTTTCCTGCGTCACCGCTGAAGCAACTTCCTGCTCCAACATGCTGACGGCACGATTTCCCTCGAGGACGCTCTTCCCCTCATTCCAACCCACTGTTTCGATGTTGGCACACGACAACATCTACAATCCTGCTCAGCGCGGTTTCGAAGGTTTGACAGATGGTCGGGTTTCGTCCTCGTCTTCCCGTATCTGCGACCTGCCGCGGCCCCGTGAAGGAGAACTGAGACCGAGGCTCGATTGAAGAGGGGGATTTTTCAAAATATTTTTTTTTTTTTTTTGGATTCTTTTTTCCAGGATGGAAATATTAGAAGTGTACACAAGCAGGGGATGAAGGAGTTGGAGTGAAGCGCGGCTCACTGGACTGACTCCCAGTCTGCACCACTGTCAGGCAGAGAGACCACACAGCTGCAGTGTTCCAAAACAGCCGGGAGACACGAGCGCTGTTCAGAAAGTTCTCAGCCTGACTCAAAAACACTGGATGCGTGGGTGAAAGACGAAATACAGCGCAAGGCCGACTCGTGACAGACAAAGGTCAAAGGTCACAATCCTCTCCTTACAGCGGCTTGACCCGTGAACCTGCTGACCTTTAGGGGAGAGAACTCGGGCAGAGAACTTTTTTTTTAGCTGTCTTGATAATGGGGATAAACCAAGCAGCGACCCCCAGGGCTGACAGATGAGGCCAATACAGAAGCGGGACAACTTGCAGTTCACAGGGTGGCCACTAGAGGCTGGCTCCATAGACTGCCATGATAAAATGGTCAACTTTGGAGGTGAATGAAACGTGTTTTGGTCTCAATGAGTCACTCTTTTTTTCAAACTCACTTATTTCTATTATATCGATGTTTGAAGTTGTGCATAATTAAGGGGCGTGGCCTCTTGAGTGACACCTTGGCCTTCCTGGCACACTCTGCGGAGGCTGCGACAGCAGCTCCACCGATGCTCCGCCTCTTTGCCCGTTTTTGGACAGACCAGGAAGTAGGAAGCGCTAGGCATCGGCCCGCCGGCCGCGAGCCTCACAAGCGCTTGGCAGAATCCTACGGGCGGGGTTACGTCCATCTTTATTTCCGGTCAGTGGGATGCGTGGCGCTTGTAACGCTGCAGCAGTCAACAACACCAAAGCTGCGGCTTCTCCTCCTCCTCACCTTCAATTAAGCGAGACGCTAAGTGATCGGGACAAGCCGCGACACACCAGAGAGAGACGCGAGCCTTTTTTCCAGGGAAACGAGTCTCTTCAGATTATTCGCCGTCTTCTCTGGTTAACACGATCCGGGTTCGGAGTGTCGTTTAGCGCCCAGACATTGTTTCTGTCGGAGTTGCCAGCAATTAAGAGAAAAGTCCCCGAGGCGTAAACAAAAGCAAGGTTCCTCTGAAGAGAGCGTGGCGCGTCTTTGAGAGGGAACTCGAGACGAGTAAATGGCAACAATGCCCTCACAGGACGGAAGGATCCTCACTGGAAGGAAGGATCCTCACAGGGAGGAAGGATCCATCCAGAGATCTGCTGCTGTTCCAACCTCCAGACAGGAGAGGGCGCTGTGATGTAAGCGCAGCAGGAGTCCAGGGGAGTGTTGACTCTGTAGTCCGCCCTCAGCTCCTTGTTGCAGGAAGTCTGCAGATCATCTTTCACATCCTGAGAGAAGTGAATCCATCTGAGGGGCGGAGCTTGTTTGCAGGTTTACCTGCATGTTTAGCAACAGCCTTTGTCGTTGCCCCGCCCACTCCTGGATCTGCTGCTGCTTTCACACGAGCACTGACTCTGCACAAGCTCCGCCTCCAGTGTCCAGGACAATATGTTTAAGTTGACGTGTAGAATCCACAGAAACTCTTAGTTCAGTCAAGATGAAATGTTGTCGACGCCTCGAAGGCAAACTGACGCTTCACCAAAGACTCTTTGTTTTTCAGAACTGCCGGAGCTGTGTTTGGAGAAGGATTCCGAGCTTTTATATCCGACTGGGACAAAGTCACGGCCTCGGTGAGACGTCAACATGTGTCCACAACACCTGTCAATCAAGTGGCACTCGGGTTTTAAAGATGATCAAAATAGAGTCACCGTTAATTTTAGTTTGTCTGTTCCTGAAGGTCATTGTTTATATAACGACTGGAACATTGTTTCCACTGAGACACACACACACACACACACACACACACACACTTCAGAAACACAGATACTCTGCAGACACCTAACTCAAAGTGGGACGTACATATGTGGCCCCTGAACTGAAATGAGTTCGACACTCCTGTAGAGCTCCGCCCCCTGCAGGACAGAAGAGGTAGTTGTGAAGAGCAGAGCGGGTGCAGCTGTTTTGCAGAATGCACCTTTAATGAATAATCAGATCCTCTGTAAACGGTTGGACTCGGTTTGCCTCCGCTCACACTGACTGGTGTCTCACTGATCTGAACCGTTGTCACGTGAGCAGGTGGCGGGATTGACCCTGCTGGCCGTCGGCGTGTACAGCGCTCGAAACGCCACGGGCGTGGCGGGACGTTACATCGAGGCGCGGCTGGGGAAACCGTCGCTGGTGCGCGAGACGTCCAGACTGACTGTGGGAGAGGCCATCAAGCATCCGCTCAAGGTTCCTGAGGAACTCTTTGCGTCTGTTAGATTTTCCAAACATCAGCTGACTCTTTGTTTCCTCTGGTTCTCGGCTCGTCCTCGTCTCAGACGCTGAAACGCCTGAGGAGCAAACCTCAGGACGCTCTGGAGGGAGTGGTCCTCAGCGTGAGTTCAGTCACTCCTCCACCATTTCACTCCAACTTGTGTTTTTGCAAATGTTCTAACTGGACTAACATTGTGTTATGATCTCAGCCTTCCCTGGAGGAGCGAGTGCGTGACATCGCCATAGCAACGAGAAACACCAGACAGAACAAAGGCCTGTACAGGAACATCCTCATGTACGGTCCACCAGGAACAGGGAAGACGCTGTTTGCTAAAGTACGTCTGAAGTTCACCTGACCAGAACATCCACATGAGAAGGTTCATTTGAGAAGGTTCTCACGTGATGGTTCTCATGGTGAGAAGGTTCTCATGTGATGGTTCTCATGGTGAGAACGTTCACGTGAGATGGTTCTCATGGTGAGAACGTTCACGTGAGATGGTTCTCATGGTGAGAACGTTCACGTGAGATGGTTCTCATGGTGAGAACGTTCACGTGGACTCTGAAGGTTGATCTGAAGTGGAGCTCTGACTCTTTGTGTTGAGCAGAAGCTGGCGATGCATTCTGGGATGGATTACGCCATCATGACTGGAGGAGATGTGGCTCCCATGGGCAGAGACGGAGTGACGGCCATGCACAAAGTGTTTGACTGGGCCAACACCAACCGACGAGGGTTCGATTCCTTTGTTTCCATCAGTTCAGGGCCCAGATACGACCCAGTTTGACTCAGCTGCTGTTTGTAAACAAACATGTTTCCATCGCAGGCTGCTGCTGTTTGTGGATGAAGCTGATGCCTTCCTGCGCAAGAGAGCAACAGTAAGTGTTTGTGTCTGACAGGTTTCTGTACAAACTCACCGTCTCTTCTCATCTGTACTCGTTCTGTGTTCTTCATCCTTGTGCTTTGAAGGAGAAGATCAGCGAAGACCTCAGAGCCACTTTGAACGCCTTCTTGTATCGAACCGGAGAACAGAGCAACAAGTAAACGTTTCTTATTCTTTGTCTCAATCTGACGCTTTGAAAAGAGGATTCTATCCTCAGCAGCCGGACTCCGCCCCCTTTTATGTCTGCGTCTCCGTCAGGTTCATGATGGTTCTGGCCAGTAACCAGCCGGAGCAGTTCGACTGGGCCATCAACGACCGAATCGATGAAATCGTGAACTTCGCTCTGCCGGGTCCAGAGGAGAGGGAGCGGCTGGTGCGCTTGTACTTTGACAAATATGTGCTGGAGCCGGCCACCGGGGGGAGACAGTGAGTACAGTCCCGAGACTTTGGTTGACCTTTGTCCCCACGGCAGAGACTCTCCTCACTGTGGCTTCTGTTGAAGTCCTCCAGAACAGCTGTGAAGGTGGTGGTGGTGGTGTCATGTGATCATACGTTTGTTGTCTGCAGGAGGATGAAGCTGGCACAGTTTGATTATGGTGCCAAATGTTCAGACATTGCGAAGAGGACAGGTGGCATGTCGGGAAGAGAAATCTCCAAACTGGGTGTGGCCTGGCAGGTATGTTCTCGGAGGTCACCTCTGTTCAGAATGTCTGGAGATCTTCAGGACGTGTATCTGAACACATGTTGTGCCTCATGGTCCTGCAGGCGGCAGCTTATTCCTCTGAAGACGGCGTCCTGACCGAGGCCATGATCGACGCTCGGGTCGACGATGCCGTCAAGCAACACGCTCAGAAGATGGACTGGCTGCTCAGAGAAGAACATGCCAAGACCCTCGTCCCCTCAGCCGGGGCCGCGGGCAAGATAGGCTTCAATCTGCCTCTCGGTGAAACACCTGTGGCCCAGGAGGTGATCGCTCCCGTCCTGGAGAGCGTGAAAGCAGAAGTTGATGTACCTCCTCCTGTGGAGATTGAGCAGGTGATCGCTCCAGTCCTGGAGAGCCTCAAACCAGAGGCTGAGGTCCTACCTCCTGCTGTAGAAGCTGAGCAAGTGACTGCTCCCGTCCTGGAAGCTGAGGTCCTCGCTCCTCCTGCAGAAGCAGAACAGGTGATGGCTCCTGTGCTGGAGAGCGCAAAGCCAGAAGCTGAGGTCATACCTCCTCCTGCAGAAGCAGAGCAGGTGGTTGCTCCCGTCCTGGAGAGTACCAAGTCAGAGGCTGAGGTCACACCTCCTCCTGCAGATGTTGAGCAGGTGATGGAGCACATCCTGGAAGCTGCAAAGCCAGAAGCTGAAAGTGCAGCTCCTCTGGCAGAAGTTGACCAAGCGCCGGTCCTCGATGGAGCGAAGGCTGAGGCTTTAACTTCTCCCATGGAGGCTGAAGAGGTGGTGGCTGCAGCTGTGGAAAGTGCAAAACCTGAAGTTGACAGTGTTCCTCCTCCTGTTGGAGCTGAAGAGGTGATTGCACCGATACTGGAGAGTGTAAAGGCTGAGGCCGAGGTCGTACCTGCAGAGGCCGAGGTCGTACCTGCAGAGGCTGAGGTCGTACCTGCTCCTGCTGAGGCAGAACAGGTGATTTCTCCAGTTCTAGAAGGTGAAAGCGTAGCTGCTCCTGCAGAAGTTGATCAAGCTCCAGTCTTGGAGGCTGAGGTTGCACCTGCTCCTGCAGAGGCTGAGGTTGCACCTGCTCCTGCAGAGGCTGAGGTCGCACCTGCTCCTGCAGAGGCTGAGGTCGCACCTGCTCCTGCAGAGGCTGAGGTCGCACCTGCTCCTGCAGAGGCTGAACAGGTGGTTGCTCCAGTTCTAGAAGGTGAAAGCGTAGCTGCTCCTGCAGAAGTTGATCAAGCTCCAGTCCTGGAGGCTGAGGTTGTACCTGCTCCTGCAGAGGCTGAGGTTGCACCTGCTCCTGCAGAGGTTGTACCTCCTGTTGCAGAGGCTGAGGTTGTACCTCCTCCTATAGAAGCTGAAGAGGCTCCAGTTCTGGAAAGTGCAAAGGCAGAAGATAAAGTTGCACCTTCAACAGAAGATAAAAGTGCGCCCCCAGCTGGGCAGGACAGTGAAGTGGCCTCCAAAGCAGAACCTGTGAAGGCACCTGAGAGTCCGGTGGAACCTGAGGCCAAGGAGAAAGCTGAAGATAAGACTGGATCCTCTCCTCCAAAGGATGGAACTCCAGTTTGATTCGTCCTGGATGTTCAACATTAGTGAACTGTCCCTTTGACTCCTTTATGTCTACAGAGGCCTGTTGGACAGAAGATGAAACAACACAATGACTTTGATCCTAAGAAACGATGTAAAGGTTGTTAAGGGTTCAGACTGTGAGAACAGAATATAAATGTTGTCTCTGGAACTGATTAAATGAGTTTGTCTTTTTATAAACAGAAATCCTCTTTATTATGAACCACTGACCAGGTGGTGGGACAGTCTCCGGTTTGCAGGTGTCCTGAAGCCCACCTCATGACGTGTTCCTCTGCTACATGTAGTTCAATAAGGATCTATTTCTTTGCGCATCGTTCTGTTGGTTATTCGCCATGCGCACGGATACACGCTGCAGAACCCAAAGTCAAACAAGTGATTTCACGTTTGAACCGAACCCGATTATTTAAATGTAGTCGCTTAGACACGACACTGACATGAATGGTTAATGATCATTATACAATTTCATGAAAGAGGCTGATCTTATCAAGGCAAGCTTTATTAAGCACACCTCCGTCACTTTAACAATATTTCATTTCAACAAAAAAGATGGAGAGAAAACTTTGGACATAATTTAAATATATTTTTGCCGTTTTTCATAAGTTGTTAAAACATTTAAATCAAATTATTGCCCTTGTGTCTAAATCATCTTCAATACATCAAACTAAATGAAAAAAGGGCGACCGTAGTCCTCGTCAATTCAATATACAGAAATATAAATGTACACGTGAAGAGAAGAGAGCGTCTTTGTCTCTTTAGTGGATTGATACAGAAAAGTTAGGCACTCTGAGCGGAGCTCGCAGATAATTACAGCTTCACCTCAACATTTACAAAAGAAACCAAAGGAAAAGAAACTAAGCCCTGAAAGATACAAGTTTAAATATCAGTCAACACAGCAGAGGAGGAGGAGCCTCAGGGAGGAGGAGCCTCAGAGGAGGAGGAGCCTCAGAGGAGGAGCCTCAGGGAGGAGGAGCCTCAGAGGAGGAGGAGCCTCAGAGGAGGAGCCTCAGGGAGGAGGAGCCTCAGAGAGGCCATCATTTGGTTATTCTGTATCAGCCCCGCCCACTTTTAACTTAATCCTAACAACTCACACACATTCACACTAAATACACATTCACTTCAATTACTCCTCATCCTGTCCCCTGTCCTCAGAGACACATGTCCCCTGTCCTCAGAGACACATGTCCCCTGTCCTCAGAGACACATGTCCCCTGTCCTCAGAGACACATGTCCCCTGTCCTCAGAGACATGTCCACTGTCCTCAGAGACACATGTCCACAGACTTCAGAGACACATGTCCCCTGTCCTCAGAGACACATGTCCACAGTCCTCAGAGACACATGTCCACAGACTTCAGAGACACATGTCTCCTGTCCTCAGAGACACATGTCCCCTGTCCTCAGAGACACATGTCCACAGACTTCAGAGACACATGTCCCCTGTCCTCAGAGACATGTCCACTGTCCTCAGAGACACATGTCTCCTGTCCTCAGAGACACATGTCTCCTGTCCTCAGAGACACATGTCCCCTGTCCTCAGA
>JAFBJT010109695.1:7751-24095 GCA_016785325.1 Chascanopsetta lugubris
GAATAACTCCACATCAAGCAGTAACAACATAGGAATAATTGCATAATGAATGATGATAATATTTAGTAATTATTAGAATAGGCCACATTTCATTCTATGATACTATGTGTAACATACTGTTTCCTCTCTCATCTGAGGAAACATCCCATAATGAATACCTCAGCAGCATATTATCTGACTTCATCTGCCCACACTGCAACTTAACTATATGTTCTGTCTTCCATGGGAAAACCCCTCACAGCGGGACGTTCCTATTGACGCGGCCAACAGCCAATCAGCACCTGAGAACTACGCGCTCGACCAATGACTGTTAAGCGAGCGCGTTGACGTCTCACGCCGAGTTTAGTGAGGTCGTCTCCTGTAAATAATACATTTCAGAGCTGTAGCGATACACTGCATTATTTCACTCATTTCCCGAGTAGGGCAGCCTCACCTGTACATACTGTTAGCACACTGTGGAGGGCGGCAGTCTTCCGGCAGCCTGCCCGCTGTCGAGCACTTCGCCCGGCTTACCTCAGCCTGAGAGCTAGCTTGTTAGCATTAGCTAGCCGCTGAGCTAATCAGAGGTTAACGAGCATTACGGGAGGGACCCAGCTCGTTTCCTGAGGCCCGTGTCGGACCGGGGGAGGATATTTGACATGGCAGCCACCTGCTGTCTCTAACTGCATTGTGGCGTAGCGAAGGTAAGAGGGCGCACCACGTTCTCGTGGGTGTTTTGTGTTGTATTAACGTAGCACGGCGCGTTAGCTACTTCCCTCTCTTAAAGGGCCTCTGACTGACAGCTCATGCCTGGTGATGACACACTGCTGCCCCGGTTGTCAGGGAAAATGTTCCGTACAACGAGGCAAGATGTCGCAGTCAGTGATGCTGTAAATGAGAATGAAATCATATCAATGTGTTCATCACCTTGGTTAGATAATCATTCATCAGGCTAGCGTTGGTCCGTGTCAAGTGGGTATCACTTTCTACTGGTGTGTTCGGCATTACCCACTGTGAACTGGTGTGTTCTTATGCTAACTGTTCATTTTTTTTTTTATAAACAACCAGGTTTAAATGGGAAATCAGTTTATTTTGGTGTAATGTTTGAGACAAGTGACGGAATATATGAGGTGACTGTGTCAGGTGGTTATCAGAGGTGTCATCAGGGGAAATCCATTCGCCTGGTGTGTGTGTGTGTGTGTGTGTGTGTGTGTGTGTGTGTGTGTCTGATTGAGTGTGTGTGTGTGTACACTTGTCAGACTATTTAAACACTGCTCATGATGAGATTTTAAATCATTACATGGGCGGATACTAGTTATCTTACACAATCACTGTGTACAGAAATGAATGGACAGTAGGGAGAGAATACATCATTATTACCATTGCTGTGACACTTTACACTAGAACTGCTTAGTATCTGTAGTTTCAGCAGTATAATGTTCACCGGCATCATTATAGCAAACACTCAATACTGTACAAATGGATATGATGTTTTCCATGATTGTTTTCCTCTAGTTCATAACACCCTAAATCATTAAATAAACCATGTTATATTTATTATGATCATCTAATCTATTGACTACATGGACACTGTTGATATTGATAAAAGTAGCATCCAGCCCCAGGTTAAGTCCCAATATTTTACACAAGAAACCAAAATAGGGTAGATAAAGCCGAGATTTATGAAGAGAAATTTATGTTCTTTGGATCTGAAGTCATTCATTATTCGTCATTAGCTTGGCAACAATGAAGCGTTTATTAATTGGTTAACAGAATACAGTGCCACAATATAGCTTTTGTCTTTATCTGATAAACCGATTAATCACCATAATTCAGTTTAAATGGTCTTTACAGTAATCAGTAAATCAATCTGTACCATTGTCCGTCATGGTTTCTAATTTCAGTCTGACTTGTCTGTTATATATCTACAGTATTCCACAAGCTCCTCCCAGTCTGTTCTGCCTCTGCGTGTCAATAAAATAAATATTGTTCCTTGGGTTTAATCTGTGCAAAGAAATGTGTTATGCAGTCGTATGGACTCGAATGCAAGTTGTGTAAGGTTGCATTTAGAATAAAAGTAAACCTATATTTAAGATTTCTTTTGTGCATTTGTTTCCTCTCATGTTGAATTTAAACTCATGGTTTATCTATTGTGGTACAGACACACTTTGTTTTCCCAACCACATAGTGCAACAGTGGCCTATATACTTACATGGCAATGTGTGGAGATATGTGGTGTTGGGTTTGTGCACTACTCGAAAAACCACAATGAAAAGACAGTTGAATTAATTGGATATTGGCAGATTTAGATTGTGAAAGATTCAGATATCAGAATGAGTATTCTAGATGGTAACTTGTGTTTATATGGACCTCAGATTGCAGGTCAAGCTTGCCTTGATGTTGGACCTCTTGCCTAGCATGCAGCCATGAGCTCTGTCCTGTGGAGCCAGGAGAAGCCCAGCGGGGGCTTCAGGGAGGACTGGCGCTTCTACATGGTGGTGAAGGAGTGTACGGTGGAGAAACCTCCCCAGAAGACCCTGCGGATCCCGCGCGGCAGCCTCGGCCAAGCCTGTCAGGAACGCAACAGCCTTGGCCGAACGCTGCCCCCGTGCAAAGGCAAGAAGAGCCTCCGCATCCTGGACCAGACCAACGTCGTGCTGAGCCTGGACGAGCGGGACGTGCAGGAGCTGGACGAGAAGCTCGCCGAGCTGCTGTTCCCCATCACCAACTGTGAGGAGAGATACGCGCTGCTCTGCAACAACCCGCGGCTCGCTCGCTGCTGTGACATTGACTGTGGCTCCAAGGTGCGCGTGCAGCTGCGCTCCGGGGATGAACCTCTACCCGGTGTGGTGCGCTTCAAGGGGTCGCTGCTCCCCGACAGGGCGCTCTCTGGCATCTGGTTTGGAGTCGAGCTGCTGGTGAGAACTCAAGTCTCTCAGTAGGAGGTGTCCGTCTTATCTCTCATCTTTGCTCGGTGTCTCAGAAAATTCCAAAATATAGGCGACATTAACCCTTCAATTTGTTACACCCATCCCAAGTTGGGGTGGATGAAGCTCAGTGGTAGAGCATGCGATTTGAATGCATGAGGTTTTAGGTTCAATCCTGGCCTCTCCATCCATCCCCAGATAAATGTAGCTCCATTTGCAGATGAAATTTCCAGATGAGAAAGAACATGAAATTGTAGATTTGTAAATTGGAGAAGTGTGATTGACTTTTTAAGATTTCTTTTATTTTTTACTTGTAACAATGACACAGTTACAACCTCTTTAGAACTACCGTACTCCTTTTATAGACATGAAACCAAAAGTAAAGTTACAGCCAAGCCTTGCAGTGACATTGTGTGCATGTATAAAGAACTGTTAATGGCATGAGTCATAGGATTCCACAACAGACTGTCAAATTAAAAATAGATGTCACATTCAACACAAACTCTCAGTATATTCTCAAACACAACAAGCAGCTAAGAAGTGGCCTGTCGGAGCGCATGGAACCTGGGTTATTTTGTACCACCCTTGTAAAGTATCCATGTCCTCTTCACCTAAGAAAACCTAATTCGCCCTGTTATTGTTTTGTTTAAATTGTGAATATAACTTGTTGCTTCCGCAAATCAAATGGCTGTTTATTTAAAAAAAATGCCTAAACATTTACATTTGTTTTTGTGTGAGAAATATTTCTATTTATCTGTAATGGTCGCTCAGCAGTACTATGAACAGTTCTCAGATGAGCAAAGCAATAAGACGAGGACTGCAACTGATTTTAATTAATTGTTAATTATTAAGAAGACATGTTATTGTTTTTAATGAAATTTTGAAAACCTAGCGATTGTCTCTTAACCGATTATTCAAAATCAAAAGGAAAGTCCACAGATAAATCAAATTTTTTGTATTTTTCTATTGTATTATTCTAAAAATGGAACAATAGGTAAAATGAACTAAACCAGAGCTGAAAGCATAACGAATACAATACTCAAAGTGTATGTTAGTATCGAATGTACTTTCATACTTTGTCATTTGGCTACATTTTCAGTTTCTTCTCTATCTTAACATTAAGACAACACATAGAAGACTATGAAATTGTTTATACCGAGCAGATATTAACATTTACATTTCTGAGCTATTCATTTAACCTCCTCTGCAGTACATTGGATGTTTCAGTGCCATACCATTCATTCTGTACTTGTTTGTGCAGCAAGTGACACAAATACAAAGGGCTGCTTATGTCAGGACAATGTTGTTTCTATTCTTCCGAGTCTGGCTGGAGCCGTCTTGAGTGGGCTGATGGAGCTTAGGCATTCAGACTGTAGCTCAGTGTTCAGGCCTCAGCGTTTACACATCAGCATTTAATCAATTTCTGATTTCATACATCTTTCTAGCTTAAGGACAGCGATTTGTTAAAATATCTTCATAAAACTAGCATGATATGTTACAGTAAGAGTCATGAGAACATCTTGTACCTAGCAGAGTTTTGAAAACAAGTGGAGCTGTATTCCTGCTGCGCAAAATTGATCACATGCTTTCACAGTTCCATGATGTTGAGTCAACTTCCCTTCACTGCGAGATGCTGAGCAAGCAGCCTCGTTACCTGCCCTGCTTCTTTTCTTTATTTATTTTTTTATGACGATAGGCTGAACATCTCCTGCTCCCCCCGCTCTGCCTCACTCACTCTCTGTCCTTGCTCGCTTCTCTCTCCCAGGAGGAGGGTCGGGGCCAAGGTTTCACAGAAGGCTCCTACCAGGGCCGCCAGCTCTTCCGCTGTGAGGACGAATGTGGTGTGTTCGTGGCCCTGGACAAGCTCGAACTCTGGGAGGATGACGACGATGGCACGGGAGAGCTGGAGGTGGACCATGTCAATCTAGTGGAGGACGATCAGGACTTTCCTCCGCTGGAGATTAACTCCAGGGTCCTGGTGCAGACGAGAGATGGACCGGAGAGGGGCACCATCATATTCTGTGACCTGCTGCCAGGAAATGAGAGCCTGGGGTACTATGTGGGAGTTGACATGGTAAGTGCGTCTTGGTCTGCATCCAGAGGCTAGTTTTATTTAACTAACTGCTGTTTGTCTTTGTGCTTCAGCCATAGTGCCATAGCTACACCATAAACACACTTGTAAGTGATGTATGGTTGTTTACATACGTAGTTGTACAATGGTGTGTATTCTTCAGAGGGTGTAATGCAGAAATGGTGGAGTCCATGGGGTTTCCACTTCCTCTTCTTAAGCTTTTTCCAACGTTGAGTGTAGCGTCTCTGCTACTTCAGAGTAATAGTTTGTTTTTGAGCAGCACAGATGTGGTGCTGGTGTTTGCACCTCAGTCCCTCTTCATCTTGGAACACTTGGACCTTTAAGTGCTAATTGTTTGCCTGGTTAGCTTGCAATGTACAGTTTGCATACAGCAAGTCCTACTGGGCTTGTTTCGTGGGGGGGGGGGGCAGCTTTGTGTGTTTACAAACATCAACCATTGAATCTTACAGTCTTAGCTCTAATATGTAGTATTTTTTTGGTCTGCATGAGGTTATATGGTGCACGATTTTATTAAAACCAGAGAGGCTCA
The DNA here is from genome assembly GCA_016785325.1 of Chascanopsetta lugubris. Lineage (NCBI taxonomy): Eukaryota > Metazoa > Chordata > Actinopteri > Pleuronectiformes > Bothidae > Chascanopsetta > Chascanopsetta lugubris. The sequence continues at coordinate 13,279 of JAFBJT010109695.1, forward strand.
AATTCAAATATTTGTTTTCAAAATGGTCTTTTACATAGTTTCTTTTTGTATATTTAACGTCTTTTACCAAATTATTATGAACTTTTGGGTGAGAAAATCATATCATATTCATTGTCATGATGAACCGCAAAATGTGCTGCTGTTACACGATGTTTGTCCCTTACAATCTACTAATTATTGACTAATGCTTTTATTTCATACATCCTTCTCATGGTGGTGAATGGCCACATGAAGGAACTTGTTGCCTTTCTTTGCATGTGGTTTTGTTTCTCTTTTTTTTTGTGACGTCCTCCCTAAATTGCGGGAACACGTCTGGTTGCCTGGGATCACAGTAGCTGGTATCTATGACTACTGTTGTCAAGCAGGAGTGGTATTGTAGTCATAGAGAGATTGAAACACATATCTGAAGCATTTGACTGCTGATCGTTAGTAGCAGGACCAGCAGCAGCAGCGGCAGCAGCATCAGCCCACTTAGTGCATCTGAGCCACCCACACAAAGGCAAGGCAGTCACGCGGGGAGTGAGGTAAAGACTTAGAGCTGTATGACCCAACAGCGTGGCAAGGGGCCAGCAGGCAGCTGAGGAGAGACCACTGCTCTGCCTCACTCTGCGTCCAGCCTCGCCTCGCCCTGCCTTCTTTAGCAGGTGGCACTGGCCTCACGCTTTTTCCTGCATTATCCCGCCGGAGCCGAAACCGTGGATTCCAAACCAAAACAAGAATAGTGCGGTGGCGCTCGCAGACGGAAACACATGCGCTTCTTTGGTGGAGATGAGATGGAATACAGCGAATGAAGCTGAAGCATTGTTTTTGGATGGAGCGATGAGACAATCGATCTGATCACCGAGAAGATCCAAGTGGAGGAAGCACGTGTGGCTCCAGGTTCGTCTGAGAGGGTTTCAAAGGTTGTCATGTCTCCACCTCTTTCAGGACAATCCTATCGGGGACTGGGATGGTGTGATTGACGGGAAGCTGCTGTGTAATTTTGCCAGTTTGGAGCACACTCGACTCGTCCCCATCTGCGACGTAATGCCAGGTGAGTCACCTGCACTCTACAACACTGTTTCCTGAACCTTGTGTCATTGACCCCTGTGAAAATCCTCACTGGGTCCGGCTCTGGGACGCACAGCACCGAGCTGAGCTGCATCCCTGTGCTGTGCGTTTGTGTTTTGCTCACAGTGGGAACAGAGAGGCTTTTGTGTTGATGCCTCACTTGTTTTTGAAAGTCAAGAGAGATACTCAGGCTCTTTGTTCTCCACGTTGGCATTTTGATATGTTTGTGTGCTGCTGCCGCCTCTACAATCATACTTAATTTTTGCTCATTTGTCGTCACTCTTTCAAACTCTTTCTTTCACACTTTTATATGAGTCTCAACAAGTGCCCTCTGCCACTCAAGTCTATTTAAAAATCTACAACTGAAGAAGAAACAGTTTTCATTGGCGCCAGCTAAAGTTGTTATATATTATTTCCTCAGATGCAGCAACATGACACAATGCTCCACAATTACTTGATGTGATGGTTGCCATAGTTATTGTCATGCATCTAATGTTATTTTGTATGTTGGGACCATGCAGAATATTCCATGCAGGACCAAAGGCTGCAAAAGCACAGTTTTGGCCCCAGAGGCACCAACAGCGACAAGTTGTCCTCTGGCCAAAGCAAACCAAAGAACAAAGGTACTGCACTTCCTTTCATCACACAAACATATCAGATATGCAAATAATATAGTGGAATTAGAGTTTTATAGGGTAATTCCACCAAGTTTGCATTTCTAAATCTTCTGGATGTCGTTTGCTATTCCAGGCTGCAGAAATATATTGTTTTTAAAGGATCACAGTTACAATAAGACAGCTTTTTAATATAAAAGTTATGTAAACAATTTAAAGTGATGGCTGTAACACAAGAACGCTTGCTTTAAACCTGCTTTAAATTTAAGAAATCAAAGATTTAGCCAAGTTATTTGATTTTAAGTGTTCTCTATTCTGACACTGTTATATTTTTGGGAGCTGACAAGTGAATGTTATTCTCCACTTGTTCTGCTGTTGAAACTGTCACAAAACATACTCCCACACACAAACACACACACACGCACACACTTGCAGACACGCAAACACGTGTTCCTTATCTGTGTGTTTTTCTTGTACTTGTATCTGTGTGATTTACAGGATTAGGTCATCAGTGTGGCAGTAGGAGCAAGTCTGAATTTTATTATACTTTAAATGGCAGTTCTGTCGACCCCCCAGCCCAGTCCAAATCCAAAAGCACATGGTACATTGATGAAGGTAAAACATTGGTACTCATGGGATGTCAGCCATCTTAACAGCAAGCTCCTGTCCTAAACACGCTACCGAAATGATTGGTTTGACTCGGGCACACTTTCATTGGTGCTGTAGAGTTTTTAATAAACCATCATGAGCAGGATGAGGGGTTTGTTTTAGTCTGGGATCTCTGCTCTCACCTACTCCAGCATAAGACATAATAGACATAATAGAGTGCCAAAGGGATATTTCTTTCAGCATCCCCAGAAGTTCTCATCATTCTGGTTCAGTTGAAGTGTAAATGTGAAAAAGCTATTGTAAGACTATTAACAAACCACATCACTGTTACATGAGTTCATCACCTCCACAGATAAACAACGTAATGACATGGAACGTTCCTAACAGACTGTACTACAACCACCTTTGTAAATGCTGTGAAAGCATCACGATTTATGAGTATTCTGTTTACTGAAGCGTTTTAGATTGTATAACAATATGATAAATTCTCTCATATTAAGTCGACCTAATTTCAGGTCTATTATGGAAAATCCATTTCTAACAACCCTTTGAAAACTTTTGAACCCTTTGACTTTGAAACAAGGAAACTATAGGAGTTTGTTTACTAGCTTACTTATACACATTATGACCCAATTCTTGCGACACTCTAGGTGAGGGAAACCTAACCTACAAACACATTTTTAATGAGTCTTGCAATGTTTGGATTGTCTTTATACGAGCCTCATACTGCCCCTCATAACGTGGGCCATGTATAAGAATAGAAGTGAATCTTAAAATGAAATGTTCAGCAAGATGTTTGAATTTAAAGCCTTAATAGTTTAAATCTTTTCAATTTTATTCATTAGATCAAATGCATTTTATCAGGATTAATTATGCAAACAACTGCATTGAAGTTATTTTCTTAGTGTTTTAGAAGAAAACATAATGCAGAATTGTCTCTCTGTTTCGCAATGATGATGTGAACATGTTTGTAAAACCTTAAACATGAACTATTGAACTGAAAATGTAGGTTACAAACTTCCCTGTCTGAATTTTGTCATTTAGTTGCGACTGGGAAATACCTTTCAAGCCTACTTCATCTTAAATCTTAGAATTTCCTTCCTCTAATGTGTGGTGCCTGACATAGTAGGTCTTAAAAAGTCTTAATAGAGCCCTTTTGCATTTTATTATGAATCCATTGCTTTGCTCCTAGATGTTGTTTGGCACAGAGTCGCTGTGCAGAAACAGTGGAAGTCTGCTGCTGTCTTCACCAGGCTCCCTATCAGAGAAATACACCACCAACACAACTCATCTGATCCGTGACCAAAAATACTTTTCAGTAGGATCCAGAAGAGGCACATTTTTGATGTATACCAGGGAAACACAGGAATTATTGGTCTTCTTTAGTTTCTGTAAACTTATATTTAGCACCTTGAACCCAGGCGTCTCGAACATCGGTTTCACAACAAACATGTCAGAGATGTGTGTGCTTTGACTGTTGCAAAACAAAATAAATAGACATAGATGTAGCTGCAAACTGTGTCAGAAATGATCCTAGAATCAATTATTTATGATCCAGAATGGTGAGAACCTTGAGGTGGGACCTTATGTTTAGATACAACTGCCCTTTTCAACCTGCTAATGTATGGTTATGCTAGCAAAACAAACACATCAATCTTAACATTTGCCTCTGTTTGCAAAGAAAAAACTCTCAGTAGTGTGTTGCAGTAGCCTGCTTAAAAAAACCTCCACCAGTGTCGCCCTTCATCACCCTCTCTCGTTGTCATATCCACCTGCATGGTGTAATTGGTGTTGCATAAGGCTTTCAGTGATGCTCAGCGCTGCAAATGAACCAACTGTTGTGGCAGCAGTTAAAACAACGTAATTAAAAAAATCAGTGTTATACTGTTTGCTGGCCAAAGCATTAGTTAAAGCCTTTGTTTCTGGTGTTAGGACTGACTGGTTCAGTCAGCATATTGTGTCAGTGGTTTTTGTATTTCCATTGGTGTAGGGGTCACGTGTTTGTAAAACTGTACTGCTCATGTTGTGTGATTGTGTGTATTTTCCTCTAGTTCTATCTTTTGCAGTATAGAGGCAGAATATGACCATGTTTTACATGTATGCATCGCAGTGGGTGTTCAACTCTGTTTACACTGTTCCTGCAAATCATCTGGAGACCAACACATATCAAACTATCCTTAGAAAAAGGATATACAAGCATATTGATTGTATTGTTGCTGTCCACCAAATCAAACCACTTGGCAGCAGTAGTGATTTGATTTGACCTGAGTAGTGTTTCAGGACTAGTGCATGTAACCTCACCTGCTGAATAAGTCATGAAGATGTTGCTCTAAGCGTGTTATTTTCACCTCTGCTTACTCGACCTGTGACTGTGCCACATCACTCTCATGTTCCTCTGGCTCACCTTCTGTTTCCTTATGACTGAAAGTCAGCTGCACTTATTGTCAGTGACATCACAAACATTCTGTATTTCTTTTGCATGTTTGTATGGACTCAACAAAACAGGACTAAATATAAATTCTAATTAGTGTGTGTAAATTATCAATATTTTATGTTTCATACATCCACATTGAAACACATTGAAAGTAATTCCACATTTTTATATATATTAATTATCAAACCTGGATCAGTTCATAGTATTGGTCAATGATTCATCACTGTTCTACCTCAAATGCCATAATTGTACATCATGTGTCATTCTGTCCGTTGCACATCTGAAGATAAGCTAATGCTGCAGCTTAGCAGTAGTGTTATTTTTCAATGTTACTGGCTGTAACCCTTCAGCAGACTGTGATCTATTGTAAAACGGCAGCAACGGCTTTTCAAATTAAGAGCACACTTTGAAAAAAGTGTAAAAATGACATGAGTAACAATTTAGAGATACCATACATTGATGAAGGGATTAGACCCTAACATTTGCAAATATCATGTTTGTGTATATAAATGTTAGTGCCCTAAACTGTCCATAGGAGTTTAAATCTTGACATATTGCATTTGGTTGTTGAAGGGTCCTTGTATTTTAATTTGGTGCATCCTTATAACCTGTTTGTGGATAATGTTTTTCTCTTCTGGTGGTTCTGTTGTTTATTTTACTTTTCCCTCTTCACCACATTTCCAACCAGAGGGGATCAGTCTTACTGGAACTCTTAAAAACGAACGACTGTCTGTATAACACAATGCGTCTTTTATTGCAAGTATTGTTACGTTTTTTTGTGGTTTCCATCCTGCAGTTGGGGAGGATCCTGCCAAATCCCTCACAGACACACCCCCTGATTTCAACCAATCCCCGCCCCCCTCCAGAGCCCCGCCCACCGGCTCGTCCGGTGACAACAAGTTCCACTCGCTGCCCTTTAGCCTGAACCGCAAGACCGGGCCCATAGACAGCATGAGCCATGGGCCTCTCTCCCTCTCTGTACAGTCAGTGATGGGAGAGCAGCCCGAGCCCACGTCGCCTGTGGCGCCTCCCTCACCGCGACCGTCGACGCCTCCCAGAGGACAGCCTGGTCTGGAGGTGGGCTCTCTGGTGGAGGTGAAGGAGAACCCCCCACTGTGCGGGGTCATTCGCTGGGTGGGTCTCCCTCCTGGCCTGCCGGAGCCGCTAGCGGGGCTGGAACTGGTGAGACAACCAATGCTTTAAAGTGAGATGTTAGATTTACGAAGGAAAATTACTCAAAGATAGTATATAATGGTACACTATATAATATTGGTGAGACATATTATATCGATGTGTTTTCTGTTGTTTTAAAAAGTATTTTGGGTCACAATTTTACCAACACATGTATTGCAGTACCTCCTTTTGGCCACCATGTTTTTTATGCCTCAAAGCTAGGTTGCTAGCTAAGCTTCTGTTGCTAAAAGTTAATTTGATGCTCCAGGTAGTCACTTTATAGGCACGTTGAGTAGGATTTATTAGCATCTGATGGTGGAGTTGTGTGTTCCAACTTAACACCCTCACCTCACCAATCACTTTCGAGTATGCAGAAGAAACTGGTTGCCACCAGTTACCATGAAAAGTCACAAGTGTTTATGTTCAAAAGCCATAGGTGCTGCATTGTGTTCTCAGGCAGCACCTGACCTCAACTTGACCTGGTCTTACAGGAAGAAGAATGTCCTGGTTGCACTGACGGTACATTTAAAGGTACGCGTTACTTCACCTGTCCGCCCAAAAAAGCTCTGTTTGTGAAGCTTAAGTGCTGCCGGCCCGACTCCCGCTTCCCCTCCCTGCACCACTCTTCTAATCCCATAGAGAGGTGCAACTCCATCGGTGAGTCAGCATACACAGTATATTTCATCAAAGACACAAAATGAAGGCGTTGTATTCACACCATGTTTGTTTACGCAGCTTTTGGCGGCTACCTGAGTGAGGTGGTACATGAGAATACGCCCCCTCGCACAGAGCATGACGGCTTGGATGTCATGGTGGGCAAAAAGAAAGGCATCCAGGGCCACTACAACTCCTGCTATCTGGATTCAACTCTCTTCTGGTCAGTGCTGTTTCGTCTAACAGTAAATATTCCATCAGCTACAGCCTTGGCCATTTTATATTCACCTCTTCAGTTATATTGATCGACTATATGGAGCTTCTTCCGCTGCCGGCGGTCCAGTGTTTGTCCTGAGGCTTCAGGCTTGTTTGCAAAATGCTTTGACTCTGACATGAGGGCGGGTTCCAGCTGTGAGGCAGCAGGATGAGAGAGAGCTTCATCTGGGTTTCTCCTAAAAGGCCTTTCAACAGAGCAGGAGATCCTGATCGAGAGTTTTACCTCTAAATGTATCTGTTCCGGTAAAAGTGGAAATTCTCTCGAGGAGTTTTCCAGAGGTTTGGAATTATCACCTTTACGGGCACCACAGATGCACTTATCCATGAACGTTTACAAAATCAATATTTCTAAAGGTATAGTCTGCAGAATGTTCTCTCCTCTGCTTGTATTTTCACATTTTCATTGTTCTGCTGTGTATGGGATGTTTCCGGGCTGTAGCCTTTGCACTGGTAAGAGGAGGCGGGGCCAACGTGTTTAGAAACATTGACTGACATATCCTTTATACTATACCTATGTTTTAAATTTGATAATCAGCCAAGTATTACCAATAAACTAATAAATTGTTTGTATAAATATTGATAATAGATGTTTTACTCTTTATGAATTTTAATTACTCTCTTGTTGATTCTGCTCTACAGTCTTTTCTCCTTCAGTTCTGTCCTGGACACGGTTCTGCTGAGACCACGATCAAAGACTGACGTAGAGTATTACAGAGAGACTCAAGAGTTGTTAAGGACAGAGATTGTCAACCCTCTGCGGATGTAAGTCACTGTGGTTTATTGTGGCTCATGGTTTTCAAATGTTATTTTCCAATTCATTCATCCCCGAAAGCGCAACATATACAAAGTGTGCTGGCTCAAGTCATCCAGCTCGTAACCTGCCCCGTGTCTCTCCTCTAGACATGGGTATGTTTGTGCCACCAAAGTCATGAAGCTGAGGAGGATACTGGAGAAAGTAGAAGCTGCCTCTGGGTTCACCTCTGAGGAGAAAGGTACTGTAAAGCTACGTCTCTTTGATCTTTGTTTTGATTTGCGGGTCAACTAATTATTTTATTTTATTTACATTTTATTTGAACAATCACCTAAGTTAAGTTAATTGATGCTGTTAATGTCTCTCCCCAAGATGATGTTGAATGCTTTGTGTTGGATATGTTTATATTTTGAATTTGCATTGTGAGCCAATTAAAACACTAATATTCAAGCACTTATGTTACTAAGCTTACTGTCAAGGGTCCTAGATCTAATGTAAACACATCATGTGCTGCAGATCCCGAGGAGTTCCTAAATATTCTTTTTCATCACATACTGAGGGTGGATCCTCTGCTTAAGCTAAGGTAAGGACACTTCCACAGAGTCATACATTGCCTTTTATTTGACATTTTGAGAAATGTAACATGCCGTGTCTGAACCAGTAACATCTATATTCACACTATCACACAGTCTCACTTATGTTCCTGTTATTACATTAGAGACAGACACCGTGGGGAAAGTCCCTCACTGAAATCTGGCTTTACAGGAAGTCCCTGTGTGATTGTGCTATTTTGGTGATGTGAGAACTGAAGATGTGAATCACACTCCTCCAGGTCAGCGGGACAGAAAGTCCAGGACTGTTACTTTTACCAAATCTTCATGGACAAGAAGGACAAGGTGGGAGTTCCAACCATCCAGCAGCTTCTGGAGTGGTCCTTTATCAACAGTGATCTCAAGTTTGCAGAGGTCAGTTCCATTTTGCTTTAATTAAAATTCAGCATGAGTCAGGTAAAGCATAAGAATTCAGATTTTAAGAAATATTAAGCTTCTGCATAATTTAATTTTTACTTTTTCTTTGGTGAATAGGTAGAAAATAAACTATACAGTCTTAGAACACTGCAGTGTAATTTTGTAGCAGATTGGCGCCACCCTGTGTTCAGGACTTGTTATTGAAAGAGTATGTCTTGAATATCATTAAATCTTACTGTTATGTGTAATGTCGTAATGTAATGTAAAATTACAAAACAATTCTGTAGACATTTATACAAATGTACTATTACCCCAATGTATGACTTGCTTTTTACATTTCCATAAAATTAGCCCTTTTAATGTATACTTCTATCACGAGCAGGTCCTCTCCACAGGGCCGCCATGTTTTTACAGTAGCCCAGGGTGGACATATTAAACATCTTTTGAGTTTTAATGACATTTGAGGGTTACTATAAGTTTTCCTTCATGCTCACAAGGGTGAGGTGATGGATACAGCATGCAACTTCACCTGTAGATGTCACCAAATCTTACACACTGTACCATAAAGTCTGAATGTTTTGAGTATTGGATCATAATTTTACAAAAAACAACTGTAAATTTTCCACAATCAAAAACAAAACAAAAAATACAAATGATTTGACTCTTTAGCATGAACCTATTTTATATATTGGACTTTTGAATCAAAAACGTTAAACCAAGTTTTTTTTATCTGGCTGAAAGTTTGTCTACCTGAAAGTTTTTTTTAATCAGTAAGGTGTATGCTCTCAGGTTCTACTTGATGCTTATTTCCTAAAACTCTATTTATTGATTACTCTCATAATATTATGATTTCTTTCTAATACAATGTTCATTTTTCATATTTAATAAAATGAATAAATAAAATAGATTTTCAAGACTTTTTGTAAAGTATGGCACTAATAATATCTCTCTTGCCTTCACTTGCATTTGAGGTCTTTATGTTTTATATTATAATATGTTCCTAGCTGCTTTGTTATCGACTGCTCAGGTTCTCTCTCTCTCTCTCTCTCTCTTTCTTTCTTTCTTTCTTTCTTTCTTTCTTTCTTTCTTTCTTTCTTTCTTTCTTTCTTTCTTTCTTTTTGTCTCCAGGCTCCATCCTGCCTTATCATCCAGATGCCCCGGTTTGGAAAAGACTTCAAAATGTTCAACAAGATCTTCCCCTCGCTGGAGTTAGACATCACAGACCTACTTGAAGACAGTGAGTTATGGCCCAACATGTTTCTGTGTTTCTAGTGTGCTCTCCTGTTCTTTCCGATCAATGGCGAGTCAGACCTTTGTGTCGCTTTGTAATGAAACACCTTAGAGTTGTCACAGCGACTCAGCTGAGATGAAGGAACATTTAAAAAAAATCTGTCTTTCAATCCGGCTCTTTGCCGAAGAACTTGACTTGTCAGCAACAGTGACGGCGTGTGTCTTTATTGCTCAGCTCCCAGGGAATGTCGGATCTGTGGGGGTCTGGCTCTGTACGAGTGTCGAGACTGTTATGAGGATGGCGATATCACGGCTGGCAAGATCAAACAGTTCTGTGAAAAGTGCAATACACAGGTAAATGGCAGAATCAAACGGCTCTGTGCAACACACTGATAAGTATCAGGATGATCCACTTGGTGGCGCCAAACCCAAAGGATTAGTCCAGTTTGAATGCAGATGTCTTTCAGATCAGTAGGCTCTGCAAGGGATTGTTGCTCTTTTCTTTACTGGAAAAGTGCCACGTTTACTGAAAAAGTCTTTTGTTTGCTTGACATATGTATTATTATTAACTCTCCAATGAACTTTCAGAGATTTATTTTCTATTAATCAGCCTGAGTGATGGAGAAAGTGTGTGTGATGGTGTGTGTTCATTTCTCTTGGTTTAGGTACACCTCCATCCGAGGAGAAAATCCCACAGGCACGGCAAACTGTCCGTCCCCAAGGAGCTGCAAGACGGTACGGGACGGCAGGGCAGCTTCCCCCGGCAGAGGATGGAGCTGTTCGCCGTGCTCTGCATCGAAACCAGTCACTACGTGGCCTTCGTCAAGTACGGCAGCGCAGATTCTGCCTGGCTCTTCTTTGACAGCATGGCAGACCGCGATGGTGGGTTGGTTCTTTGTTGCATTAACTTTAGATGGAACTGTTATTTACACTGAGTCATACAGATGGCGCCATCAGAGATTCAATCGCTCTAAAGACTTTTTCTTTACAATTTGAATCAGACTTCCAGCTTCAAGATAATACACAGGTTTTATTATATCAAGAATCCTGTAATATAT
>JAFBJT010109695.1:24129-35081 GCA_016785325.1 Chascanopsetta lugubris
AATTGCAAACAAAATCTATACATTTTAAAAAAATAAAGAAAAACAAAAGAATTACAAAAAATTAATGCCAAACATTTTTTTAAATGTTCGGCATTTTTGCCTAAAGTGTCAGTCAGTTATTATATAATGATTTGTCATCATCAAGTAATGATTAATATTTTAGATGCTTCTTTACTTCAATGTAATAAAAATATTTGACATATATGACATTTTTTTGTTAATGGTGGAAAAATATATATTTTAAGTCATTTGAAAATCTATTTCATGTTCATATGACATCAACATCAAGGCCACTGTGACTAAACCTAATGCATTAAGTTTTCCCAACAAGAAGTTGTTGACATACCCCCAGGTTTTGCTGCTACAAATGATTGATTCCCATCTCTAACACGTCCCTGTGTGTGTCTCCTCAGGAGGCCAGAACGGCTTCAACATCCCGCAGGTGTCGCCCTGTCCAGAGGTGGAGGCCTACCTGAAGATGACCCCAGAGGAGCTGCACGCTCTGGATCCAAAGAGCATCCAGGGCCAGGCCCGACGCCTGCTGTGTGACGCCTACATGTGCATGTACCAGAGCCCCACCATGAGCCTGTACAAGTAGAACCTTACCTCCCCCAGAAACTACCCCCCTTACCCCACCATTCCTGGCCCTCAGGCACACAGACTCCCCCTCCCCCCCAGGGCTGGAGATTCCCCTAGAAAGACCAAAACAAAAAAGAGAAATATAAACTTAAAAGAAGAGAAGCTGCCTGCCAGCGGGGGCGCCGTTTCTCTCCTTGATGCCAGCCCATCTCTGGAGGTCAGAGGGATGGAGGAACGAGGGGGGAGAAGCCTATTTGCACTGTGCATTAGTTCAAGTGTCGTGTTCTCCATGTAGTCCTATGTAGCTTCCTGTGTCTCACAGTTGAGCGTCGGCAGCGGACCATGAACCGGGCCCTGATGAAGATTCCCTCCCTTTTCCGGGAGGCCGCAGCGGTGGGAGTGAAGGGGAGGAGGTGGCTTTCGATGTTGTTGTGACCGAAGTAACATGTGGGAGAACCTCGGCCACCTCATTTACCTTAAGAAAACAGGAGTCCTGCTTTCCTTAATCACTGAAAGAGATGGGAGATGCTGCGTTCAGGAAGCAGATGGGTGCACAAACCCTCATTCAGCTCGTGTGTACGTTACAGAAACACTCGTGTACGATTCTCTCTCTCTCTCGGTAGCATAGCTTCCTCCAGGTAGTGAAATCACCAGTGTGCTGTGCAGTTGCATCAAGACCATTCTGCTCTTTGTGAAGCGCATATCTCTCCATCTCACTGTGTAAATGTCTCGACATGTTTCGCAGTAGCCATTGTAAAAGTCTCACGTTATTACAGCATATATATATATATATATATATATATATATATATATAGTATATAAAATATATGTACTCGAACCTATGCTGCATTTTTGTTCTATCCCCAAGTGGACTTATAGAAATCATTTAGTTCTTGACTCCCTTTTCCGCCCCCCCCTCTAGAATTGGAAGTGGCAGCGAGTGCTAATTTGTTGGTGAGGGAGAGAGACATGAGAGTTTTGTGTAACAGAATACAAATGTGCTTCTCCTGTGTGGCTGTAAAGAAGGCGCTGCATCACTAATGCAGACTAGATGCCAGATAAATGCATGAGGGGAGACTTGTACAATGGCTCCTGTTGTAAAGCTCGGCCGCTGTAGCGTTCCACGCGTTCGTAGGTCAATGAGGTGAAATACTGGAAGTAAGAGTGTGTGCGGGTGTGTGTGCGTGTGCGTGTGTGTGTGTGACGTGAAGAATTTCACATGCAGTGTTTTTGTTGTGCTGATGACTAAATCTAAATTATATTTTATGTCCTTGAAGCCTTTTCTCTGCCCGTCGCAGTGACTCTGACTCCCTGCAGAGCAAAGTGTCAACTCTCGCTGCCTTTACATGAAGATGTTTCCAGCCAGATAACTAAAGAGCTGTGTAGAGATATTATTATTATTATTATTTATTATATTCTAATCATATTATAGAGCTCCCTTGTTGTCCCCTTTTTAAAAGAAATTGAAGACACTGTAAGGTCCAGGTCCTCTTTCACTGTATATTGAAGGGAGAATTTGTAGTTTATGCCGTCTCATAGCAACTACTGAATGTTAATAGTGAAGCGTTTGATGATGGGCAATGAAGTGAATGAGGCTGGTGACCTCCATGAATTGAAATGATCGAAAGCTTGATGCCACTGTACTATATTTTTACAGAACATACCTAAACCAATGCTTCCCTGAGACACAGAGTTTTGTTTTCCCACAAAATTGGAAGAGCTGTTGGCATCAGTGTTCTGTATATGTTTCCAGAGGCACAACAACGGAATCAGGTCGATCGTTGTGAGCTTATGAGAACGATGTAAAGGTTTTTACACATTGTGACGACTCGCACTGTTCCCAGGGATTCAGAAGGGAGCTCGTTTTGTGCACTGCTGAGGCTTGGCACTGACCGGCGGCCATTTTTGTCCCGTGCGAGACGGCGTCTCGGAGCAGAGGAGTTTTGATCTTTCTGTTGCAACTGTACAGTGTGGACATACAGTATGTAACGGGTGGGGAAATTAATGTCAGTGATGTTCCTGTAAATGTTAACAAAATAAAGCCCGTTTTGAAGGGTGACCAGCATGAGGTGTGTAACTGCACCAGAGTCTTTCTTTCTGAACAGTGTCTGATACAGTTAAAGGGTACAGTACGCCTGATTTAGTCACATGTGGAGGTGAATGCAAATGGAATGTTAAATACCCCATAACTCACCTGTCTCTTTCTAATGTTTAGGAAAACCTACAGGAGCCCTCAGTTGTCATCAGCACGTAAAAGGTGTGGACCCCCTGTCCTGCAACATGGCGGCCCCCATAGAGGAGAACTCTTGATGCTCCAACCAGCTCAGGTAAATATACACTCATAAAAACATCAGTGTGATAGTTTTATATTCCATATCTCAGCCAATAGAGATGTCAATAAATGTACTTTTAATTTTACACACTGCACCTTTAAATGTGTTGGAGAGATTTCAAAATAAAAGCTCCTCACAATTTTTCTATTTAATGTCAATGTAGACAAATTACTCTGAGACTTACGTATGTATGAAACACTCCTCACTTCAAGAAGATTATTAGAAAATATACATCTCTGATTTTTTTTTTACAGGTATACTGAGCTGTATTTACTAAATGTGTTTGTTCATCTTCAGGGTTTCACAGTAACTGCAGGACGGATCATCACAAAGCCCAGTGGAAGGAGGAGGGATTGGTTACGAAAGAACCCATTGTATAAAGGTGTGGATCCAATATTATTATTATTATTATTCCACCAGTTAACATATTTACATATGATGTTTTACAGCATGTATATGAGTGCCATGAGTTACTGTTATTATTATCATTATTACATAACCAGGTTTTGGCAGCAGCAGTAAGTCCTTGAGTTTTTTTTCAAACTAGTGTGTGCGTGTGTGTGCGTTATCCACTGCTGGACAGATCTGCCTCTGCACTGATAGGATTACAATGATCAAGCTCAATTTAAGCCTTTGGAACAGTGCTCATCCTCTGACTTGTAAATATATCACATCAATATGATCACAGCTTATGTTTACAGTGGGATGAAGAAGATTAATCCCACTGTTCGGACCACTTGGTAGTCTCCTGTCTTCTATCTGCCCTATATGTCCAGATTAAGTCCTCATGGACTGACCCAGTTCCTCAGATAGCCTCTGACTAACTGATGCCCCCTACAGCCCCGCCCCCCGACTCTCACACCTATTCCACATCTCACTCCCTTTTGTAGTTTTTAGTCAAACTTGAAACCAGCTTAGCAAGCTGACTTCAGAAGTGCCAGATAAGTATTTGTCAACACAACAGCTGGCACACAATGCCCTCTTGTAGCTTTATGCCACAGCATATGCCAGCCGCTCGTAGTGCGTGGTAATTTAGCTGGGGCTGGTTCTACGGGAACAGATGGGCTCGAGTATTGTTATTCTCTCTCCAGCTCCAGGCCCCTGGGGGGAATCACTAAATAAAATCAAAGCAGATGGACCTCTCTGGGCTAGGGCCGTGTTTATGATAAACAGCCAGCGCAACCATTGTCCGTCTAACACCTTAACCCCGCCCCCTTCCCTCGCCAACTAACCGGTAACAGGATTACAGTAGTTTCACCTCGCTGGCTCCTGCTCCATTTTTTTTTTCTTCAAACCAAAATCAGCCAAAACCCAAACACAAAGACCACGTTATGTGTTTAACCTCCACTGTGGAGAGTGACAATCATTTCCATGCACCACAACAAGTTCTTTTGTTTCCCTTTTGTGTCCGTCTGACCTTAAACTGTCACATTTTCCCAAAACAGAAACTTTTATTTTGGTGCAGATTTAGAAACATCGGACATATCCGTTCTTTCTCAATGACACATGCCTGCTGCTGTTGATCTTTTTTTATAACCTTGCCAGGATCTGGTGGTTCTCACACTGGCGCCACGGGCCTTGGTGTCAGCGTGGTTGTATAGTAAACACATAGGAAGTAGTAAGCCCCCCCCCCCCCACACACACACACACACACACACACATCCACTGCCCCTACACGGAAACATGGGAGTAACAAGTCACTTTCTCACTTGGAATTGAACTTATCATTCCCATGGGAAAAGGCAGCAATAAACAAAGGGATCCTATCAGTGTTGGAGCGAAGGTAAATATTTGAGGCCATTCGGAAAACAGGAAAGTGGTGATTTCCGGCACTAAAGATGAAACGCAATTGGAGCCCGGACAGTTTTAAGCCAATCAAACTTAACTCAATGTTCCACTTAGGTGTCGTTTTAACTCCATCGTGATGAGCGCTGTTATTTAGTGTCCTCAGAGAAGTAAGTCGTGTAATCAAGCTAAATATTTATAGCCACGTGTATTAACACCGAACTAACTCACTCACTTTAAACTGCACTAAAGGGCCTCAGTTGATGGTACGTTTTCATTGTTTTTTTAAATTTAATTTACATTCACTTATTTGAGCAGAATTAATGTATCAATCCTCAGACATCAACCTGTCATATTTACATATATGTATTTTTACAATTTTACTTTATTCTTTTAAATAATCTACAGCTCCAACACTAGAACGCCACCGTGTCGAAATAAAAACACTTTTTAATCTTAATGCTAAAATCATAGAAAATATAGAAACATCACATTTATTATTAGATTTTATTGATAATAAAATAAACCTGAACTGCATCAAAACTTACAAAGCATCTGAGATGAAACAAAAAAGAAAAAGAACAGAAACCACATAATATGACAGTTTAAACAGTATGATAGGGACCATAGAAAAAAACAGGAATACATCTGTTTATAGATCAGGGTCAAACATATGGCCCTTGGGCCAAAAACTGCCTGAAAAGTAAATGTAGTAGTGATGTTCATGCTGGAGGATGTTCTTAATGTTTGTAAATAGATTGTTCATTACAAATGAACACTTTCAGAATGTACTTTTTTTGCACTCAAACATTTGGAGTTATTGTTGTTCATATAGATTATTGTCATGATTGTACAGGCCCCGCCCACTTGAGATCAAACTGGGCTACATGTACATGGCCCCTGAACTAAAATGAGTTTGACATCCCTGTTTGAGATAATAAGTAAAGGCTAAGACAAAGGAAGTTGTTTATTTGAGTGATTTAGCTGCACTTCCTCTCGTCTGATGATGCTGTAAAGTTACTGCTAACGCCGCCATAAGCAGCTCTACTTCCTGTATGGTCTCCCATGCTCCTGCCATCTTAACATTTGCACTTATCTCGGTCCCTCTTCCACAGATCCAGCAAGGACCCCGACTGCCTGGATGAAGAATTAATTGCCTCTAAAGCAACTGCCACCAGATGTTGTTGCTCCTCAGAGCCAGGTGTGGATAAATTGCATATGCAGAATGTGTGTAAAATATTTAAAGTCGTATCTTTCACTTAAGGTGTGAAGTGCTTTTATTACCCATCACTGCTTTGAGAGTACGGCGAGAGGAAAGGCCGGCGGCCCCCCAGGGCCCGTCATGCTGCCGCTCAGCACCTGTGGTGTTAAGACTGCACACGGCGAGGCAGAGAGTGAGACGTTAGCGTGGTGGCGTGTGTGTGGCGCGTGTTTGGGTGGAGGGTGTTCATCCACCTGGTGACCTCCTAATTCTCTGCTGGCTGCCACCTTTAACACTACATTATTTACAGGTGCTCTCTGGATGGAGACCCAAGCTGCTGTCTGCTTTAAATATGGATGTGTGTGTGTGTGTGTGTGTGTGTGTGTGTGTGTGTGTGTGTGTGCGTGTGCGTGTGTGTGCGTGTGTGTCAGCTTACAGAGTGGAACACAGACATGTCTGTATTCATATGTCTGATCCATACAGAATCACCTTGTTCCCTTTTAAATGTGGCTAGCAGACAGTGACTTTAATACATGTACGTTTAATTTAGGGCTTTAAGCTCATCAGACATCATAATCTTCACTTATGAGGTTATATTTGTATGTCTATATTTATATACAGTACCAATAAAAAAGAAAACAGACCAGTGTACTTAAGTTTAGGTACTGTATATTGTTTCATTTGTCATGTTTGTCTGTATTTGTGTGTACTCATCATGTGCAGCAGAATGAAAAAGGAAATGTTGGACAACCTGTGTGTTCAGTGACATCACTGCTGGTTTCTTGTGCTGATGTTTGCATTAAATAAATCAACCATTTGGGAAATGGACATCACCTGAGTCTGCCTCTAACTGTTTTAAAGACCATTTAGGCTAACTACCATACAGGTCCAAGAAAATGGCATTCTACAGTATGACGTCCACAATATGAAAAAAATGCCAGAGTATATTATGTCGTGCAAAATCGTGAAAAAAACGTCATAGTATAGTATGTTGTCCAAAATCATGAAAAAACGTCATATAGTATGACATCCAAAATATGAAAAATAATTGGTATACTGTATTATGACGTCCAAAGTATGGAAAAAATGGCATCGTATGGTATGACATCTAAAATATGAAAAAAATGGGTAGACTATATTATGATGTCCAAAATATGAGAAAAATGGCATTGCCCTCATGTCAAGGGCCTGTTCCAAAGGTCAATGATCACATGACTGATTTGTTTTGAGCCAAGTTTTAAAGGTTATTTCAAAAACACAGAATCTCAGTACAATTGTCAAACATACATTCTTTGAAAATGATCTGAAACATCTTCACACGTTTGTCAGAGAAACTAAAATAAGGAGTTTTATCCTTTGAGTTTCTCCCATGTGACCCTGTTGTATCATGACTCTGATGATGGTTCCCAGCAGCCTCCTCCCCACCTCTCTCCGTCTCTGCCCCCCCCCCCGCCCCCCCAGACTGCCCCCCCCCCCCCCCCCGCCCCCCCAGACTCTCAGAGAAGACAGTGTGCTGGCTGCTGGAGGGCCGAGCAGCGCCCTGTAACAGATAAATGCATAAACACTCCTTGTACCCAAACAAAAGCATCAAGCAGGCGTTTCATGACACCATTGTGTGATATGGCAGGCCGCCGCTGTGAATGTATTTATTGCTTTGCGATACATGCCTTTTCCTGTTGTTCCCGGGGCAGAGGATAATGCCGGTTTTGTTGGCTGCCCAGTGTGAACGGCGCCCAGGCTGCCAGCTGTCAGGCCTGATACTGTCTCATTTGGATTCCCGGCCCGCTCGCCGAATGGCTAATTAGATTTGCCATTTTCACTCGGCCGATTGCCATACACGCGGGGGGACGAAGGAGCCGACAGCCGCATTCATGTCCCACTGTAACAATTAATAAGTGCGGTAATTAACGCGTGCGCCCGGGCGCCATCGATTATGACGTTACCTGCAGGACGGATGACCCGGGCCTCTGCCATTTCATTAAGGCGCGCACGTATGGATTGTTATGAATAAACTGCCCCTCCACAGCCGAGAGGGGGTTATTAATTACACAAATTAGCGGGTGCAAGGGGTAATCACGTTAAAGCGGTTTTGTTGGCAATAATTGATCTAATTTTTACTGACCATTCCTGTTGGGTCGTGTCACATGCCCCGCCCCCTCCCTCCGCCCGAAGAGAAATCACCTCATTAACAAAAGTTTAATCCTAATCATCGTCGGGGCCGCGCTCGGCTTTAAGGTCATATCTGAATGTCAGAAGCATTTCAGATTGATTGCTGCTAAACTGAATCAATGTCATGTTTGGAGAAAACAATAACGGTTAATGGATGGAGCCAGGCCGGCCCCAAAACAAACAGCTTTATTGGTGGGTGTCTAAAGGTGTGTGTGTGTGTGTGTGTGTGTGTGTGTGTGTGCACGCGTGTGTGTGTCCAGAGGGAGGTCAGGCTTGATCTGCCACTTTCATAATTCATTATGTCCATAGTAAGAGAAAAATGTCAGGATCAGGGCAATTAGTAGCTGCTACAGGGATCTGTTGGTACGTGTGTGTGTGTGTGTGTGTGTGTGTGTGTGTGTGAGTATGCTTACTGGAGAAGCGACAGAGATGGAGCACAAACAGCTACAGGTGCATTGAGCTGAGAAGATGTGAGAAGTCGTTATAAAGTGTAACAACTATTTTACATCATACTAATTCAATACTATATAAAAGATTACATTGATATTTAATTAGAATTTCATTTGTATGAAATACAAATGCAATTATATTATAAAATTGACATTATCTTAGGGCACTTTACATGTTATTAAAGTGTAGCGGCATTAACGGTAAAAGAGGAAATACTCACCTTTACACAGGAGGAAGAAACCTCTAATACTAAACTCAGAGTGGGCGGAGCTTCTGCCTAAAACCTGTAGGTGTGGCCACAGAAACATGGAGAAGAGAAGAGAGAAGGAGAATGAACAAAGACCTGTACCAAAGTACAGTAGGAATTAGTGACACCTGGTGGTTGCATGTGGCAGCTACATACAGACTATACTCTCGGCCACTGTTGCTGGTGCAACATGGTGGGTTAGGGTTAGAGAGAGGACCTACTCCTGGTGTAAACACAAAGAGCAATTAACAACAGTTCATACATTCAGAGAATTATACATTTATAAGCTTAACACTATACTTATTTCAAATTCTGTCTGTCAAAACAAATGGAAAAGAATCACTGAAATCTTATCACTGGACCTTTAAGCTCAAACTTTTATCTATTGAAATGAGAGGAATAACTACTTCTATTTATTTATACTACAACTACAATTAATACAAAGAATAAACAAATATAAAGTTAAAAAATCATTGAAAATGAAAACAATATCAATGATCATAATAATAGAGATTATAAGAGAAATAATAAAGAGAGTGATACGTACCTCATCTGTCTCCAAATGCTCAGTTGGTTGACAGGTACAGTCACTATAACAAAGAAGCGACGGGTCTGAGTTACAAGCTCCATGTATGTGACTTTTTTCCTGACTGAACCAAAATGGCCGACATTTGATATTTAGTATGACTTGTATTGAATTCAACATGAATTGTCCACAGCACAACCACAGGTCACTGACTTCTGTATTTCTCCTGATTCTTACAACAAATCACAAAAACACGGCGAGACCTCCGGCGTCTGTCTGACTTTGTGTTTATATTTTGTTTTCCTATAAGTGACTTTTATAATAAACACTTCATCCCCCAGCCTCTGAACACTCCTGTCAACAAACACACATCAGATTTCTATTTCCTCCGCACTTGGCACCAAAACAGCAGCCATTTCCACACTCATCCACAACACATCATTTCATATACACCGCTCCTCTCTCCTTCTTCTTCTCCTCCTTCCTTCATGCCTCTGCCTCCCTGCATATGAAATCCTTCCATTCTTGGCAGCCGACACAAAAAGATGCAGCCAATCATCTCCAAGCGATGGCAGTTACAATTTTCTGTGGAACAATTTGCCGCTTTAAGAGGAAAATTGCTTTCAATATAAGCTCCCGTTTGAAAGACAACAACAATAAAAAAAAAGAAGATACAACTGTAATACGCTGGCCTCTGTCAGCACTTGGCGGCGCATGAGGTGCTTACGAGTCGGCCTCGTATTATCAGCATCTGTGTGCGACAGTTCAAATGAATGCCCACTTTGAACACGGCACAGCGCCGCGGCGTCACATGAAAATGACCGCCGCCAGCGCCGCTTGTCAGATACGCTCTGGCCGCCGTGATGGTGAATTGTCATTTATTATATGTTGCGCCCGGACCTGTCAGCTCCCGTTGACTGTGTGTATTGATTCGCGGGAGCCGAGGGGGGCAGAGGTCACTTTGATCAACACTCGGCGAATCTCAGCGCGCCGGTGCTGGCGCTCTATTACCTCGCCACGGCAACAGGAATATGTTAAGCCGCGGCGGACTTCGCCGCGCGACGGCTGTGATTACAAACGGACGGACGGATGGTGTGGAAATGGCGAGACGCCGGGCCGAGTCGAGCGCGCTGCCTCCTTGATCTTTGGACTCCTGCCTGTCTCCCTGTGGCCTCTTGAAATCAAATACTGTCATTTCAGAAAAATCAGCAGAAGATCCAACAGGGATGTGATTGCAGCCATAGAGACCCAAGATGGAAGGGGGGGGGGGTTCCTGTGTTTCACTCGAAGCTTCACCTTCAAAAGTCGCAGTGGTCAGACATTAGTGGGATTTCCATCCCAACACCACATCATGACGTCCTTCACCTGTTTCTACACTCAGCGTGTTCAAAGGGAGTTTTCTTCAGAGAAGAACAGACAGTCAAACATTTGTGATGAACATGTTCCTCTACACCTATTGGTGGGATGGGAACCAGACTTTGAAAGGACCAAGTACATCTTGCATGTCCACTGTTGATACATACATGCATGTATACACACTGTATACAAACATAAATCGACTTATTGTTTGGCATTCACTGTGGACAGCAAAGTTTTTTTTGACTTTCATTATACAGGGAAACATGTTGCAAATGACATTTTGAATGTGGAATCAAAATATAG
>JAFBJT010109696.1:0-11231 GCA_016785325.1 Chascanopsetta lugubris
GTGCGTGCACTCGTGAAGTTTCTGCACAGCAGCATCAGGCTCACAGAAGTATTTTGTCCACTCCCCCCTCAACAGTTGGGCTGCATGGGAACAAACATAATAGTAAATCTCCCTTTCACTCTGTGTGTGTGTGTTTGTGTGTGTGTGTGTGTGTGTGTGTGTGTGTGTGTGTGTGTGTGTGTGTGTGTGTGTGTGTGTGTGTGTGTGTGTGTGTGTGTGTGTGTGGTCATGGGCGTGAGGGGGTGGTATTTCTCCTAGGACACGTCCTTTTTCCAGAGAACTCCGTGTCTGGCATTCAGAGTCCTGGCTGAACAACACTGGTCCTGTGGAAGTTATGCAGCTCAGACTCATCACCCGCATCTGTGTGTGAGTGAGTGTGTGTGTTGTGTGTGTGTTGTGTGTGTGTGTGTGTGCGTGCGTGGGAGATAACCTGCCGAGCAGTGGGGAGTGGCCCTTTCGCTGTGTCACAGTTTTTGCAGGAAGGTTTGGCAAACTGCACATTTTGCGGTGAGGTGTGGAGAGAGAGAGAGAGAGAGAGAGAGAGACAGAGAGAGAGAGAGAGACAGAGGGAGGCTGGCAGATCTTGCTGGGAACTTTCCCTCCTCATGTTCTCTGTGGCCCTGCTTCCTCATGGCGTACGCAGCGTACTGGATGAGCCTTGTGAGTAAAGTACATCTCTTTTGTTCCTCCTCCTCCTCCTCTTTTCCATATACATATAATCTTTCTTCAACCCTCCGGCTGTCGCTCCTCACATCTGCTGCTGCTGCTGCTGCTGCTGCCTGAACCTGTAGAGAGAGGAGACCCTGCCTCAGGAGGCCGTGGGACCAGTCTTACCATCAGCTCTCTAACACTTGGCTGAAGTCTGCACACAGATCACTTTTGATTCGATCATTCAGAATTACAAGCTGGGCTTTACCCGCATTCTGTCACACACAGCTTTTGCCGGCAGCAGGAGGGCGTGTGTGTGTTTGAATTGAGATAAGCTCTCTACACACACACACACACACACACACACACACACACACACACACTCCAGTCTGAGTTCGACTTGGATGTCCTATAATACATTGCACAGTGGCACGGATACAGTTACTATACTATTCTAACCACACCTTATACTAACGGGTTCTTTCAGTGTAAGACCGTAGTTATTAGTATTTTATTTTGTTGAATATTGCTTGACATGCTAACATGTGAATTTATGGCACCATTTTTACAACTATCGAACTTTTATAGCAGTTTCAAAAAGCAGAAAGAGGTTTTGAACATATGCCAAATCAATCCTTCCACCAACACAATAGCTCACTGCATCCTGTTCCTTCCATTGAATGTTGCTTTTGGAATAACATGCTGATGTGTGTGTGTGTGTGTGTGTGTGTGTGTGTGTGTGTGTGTGTGTGTGTGTGTGTGTGTGTGTGTGTGTGTGTGTGTGTGTGTGTGTGTGTAGCAAAAAGGAGCCACCACCTCCCCACTCGATGTCCGGCATAATAACAGGCCTTCACCCTTCCAGCCCCCTGTGGGTTACTGCTATGGCAAGGTACATCATCTCCTCTCCTCTTCATCTCAGCAGTGTTAAAAAGGTTTTACAGCAGGATGAGTTTGTGAAAACTGGTTCAGTGTGTTCACTCTGCTCTCTGAGTTCACTCTGTGTTCACTCTGTGTTCACTCTGCTCTCTGAGTTCACTCTGTGTTCACTCTGTGTTCACTCTGCTCACTCTGCTCACTCTGCTCATTGCTCAGTGCCTCTGTGTCAACACCGTCTAACAGATAAGGAACATTATGTAAGAAAGTGAAACGACAGACTGACCACAGCCTGAAGCTGATAAGGCTTTGGTATGTAAGTGAACGATGGACTTATTATACTGAATATGATTTTTTTATTACAAACATTGTAGTTAAACTTACTTTAACTTATTTTCTTTGCACCAGATGAAAAGCGGATTGTACTGTGTTGGTGTTATCGTACCTTCTGGGATGTGTGTAACATTGTGTACCTGCCGCAGGCCTGAAGAGAGCATATTGTTCTCAGGTGTAAACAACCCAGTTCATCTGCCCCTGAGCTGCTGTTTGTCTCCCTCTGCTGAGAGAAGTCAGGTAGTGACGGGGAGAGAGAGAGAGAGAGAGAGAGAGAGAGAGAGAACATTCTTAGTTTAGAAAGCCTGTGTAACCTGACGTGATGTCATCTGTCTCATTTCTATGACCTGCTCTCAGAAGATTCCTCTCTACTTTTGCTCTGTGTCCTTTTCAAAATAAAGCAAATGGATTTAGTAATAAGATGAGATAAGACGCACCATTATTCATCCCCCAAACAGGGAGATTCACTTTTACACAATATCTCCTTCAGGAATCAAAAGTGGCAGTGAGAAGGTAAACAAAATGAACAGCATAAACACACAAATAAACAACAAAGCAAACACAAAATGAATAGCTTAAAGAGCGTAAAAGTAAGCAAGGTAAATAAAATGTGCAGCATCGACAAAAATGTCGGTGTTTGTGCTGAGTCATGATCATTTATTTGAACCAATGTATCCAGATTATATTACATTTATTGTGTTGTGAATGACTAAATTACTTTAATGGTTATCACAATGTGTCGTGCACAGTAATCTGACCCAGCCCTGATAGTCCATGGTGATTCACCCACTTCCTGTCTGTCTGTCTGCCTGCCTGTCTGTCTGCCTGTCTGTCTGGTGGAGCGGCTCCGTGCAGGTGAAGGTACAGAGTGTGAGGTGGTGACAGTCTGAGCCAACATGGAGACATGAATGTAATTATAGAGCCGGGCAGCAGAGCACAGGGGTCCAGTTACAAACCGGTGCTGGTGTTCAAACTCTGCTGCAAACACGTGGTGATGACCACATCACTGTTATTCTGTTGACAGAGCTCTCACCACTCACACAGTCACAGTTCAAATATTCCTACTTGTAAACAATAAAACTATTTATTTTTGTATGAATGTGTATGTTGACGATGTGAGTGTCGTCCTTGTAGTGACTGATTTGTTTTAAACCGTAGCCCTGACTTTAATTGAAGTATTTTGACCCCTTATTTTTTAGAGTGCAGTCCGCTTCACATATTTACTTTTAAAGGTCCAGTGTGAAAAATGTTGGGTAAAATTATTTAGACTATATTGGTGGTGAATTATATAATAATTGCACCTACAATGAGCCCGTTATGGTTTCATCAGGAACAGGTCCACACTGTGGAGGCGGCCATGTTGTTTTTACAAGGGCCCGGAACGGGCAAGATAAACCCCCTTTTTGAGCGTTAACAACGACCCAACCGTCAGTTCTGCAAGATGCTTGCAAGGAAAGGGTGCAACGCGCTACTTCTCCACTAGAAGTCACTAAATTCACCCTTTTCAAACATGTATAGCTACAGTTTATCATGGTGCACGTAACTAAACGGTAACGATACATGTTTTTTGATTTCATCGTTACGTGAATTCAGTCCATCTACTCGGACACATTTGCAGATGGATAAGTAAACTCTTCTCAAACCATTGACTTCCTGGTTGGTGGACGACCCACTGTGACTCCTGAGCCACGGCCCCGCCCACTCAGCTGAACCTCTTTCAGCACATGTGGCGTCACAAAGGTGGAGAAGTTAGCGACTCCCTCAGTGTCACGGGTACATGTTCATGCGTGTGGTGAGTTGAGGCACTAGACTGGACTTGTTGGTTCCCCAGCTGGTTCTGCAGGGCGGGGCTGTTGCCACCCGGCTTTGCCAAAGGCGTGTCTCTGACAGGGAATGTGCCAGGTTAAGGGTTTAGATGAAGGAGTCTGAGGCCATGACAACCTGTCACGTAAGTGCATGTTCGCTCCAACACGTCAAACACACACACACACACACACACACACACACACACACACACACACACTGTAGGTGTTTTTATTCCTGTGGTTCGTCTAATTCTATGGAGACAAAGGAGGAACACACATTAAAGAACAGACCTGTGTGACTTCATTCCACTGGAGGTTTTCACACGCTGGTCCTCAGACCTGTCTTGATCTGTGCATCTACTTTTACCAGAGTAAACTAAAGCCATGTAAAGCTGGTCAGAGAACCACCTTTCAGAAGCCCCAAAAGCTCCAGTGTGGAGGACACGGTCACGTGACCCAGTGCTGAAGTTGCGCGTTGCAGCTGAATATCCCTCATCCCCTCCTTTAGTAAATGGGCTCGAACCTCCGACACCGGACCCTTTGAATGGTTCATTCATACACAGGAAATCAGCGAAACGAAGAAATGATCAAGTTTAAGTCGGTTGATCTCCATGAATATTTCTTTGTATATTCAGTTGATGGAAACACTGAAAACACATAATAACCCAGTGGGCGTTTCACATGCTGTCAGAGTCGCTCAGTCCACAGACCTAAAGCAACACCCTCAGGCTTTTACCGAGCAGCAGCGCCCCCTGCAGCCACACTGTAGATAATGTTTCATGTTTTATAAGCCTCTTTGTGAGATAATGGACAGTGAAACTGGTTCTGATTCGTACTTTAATTATATTGTCATTTAGTAATCTACACAGACGCTTTGTACAATCAATAAACCCACATAGACTGTAGAGGCGCTGAGACCTCCAAGGCTTGAGGGCGTCATGCAGTATCTGCCTTTAGTCTGATTCATGCAGTGGCTTTGAAGTCTTTTAACCTGATGGACAGTTCAGCCTTACTTTGAAACCATCAGTTGAAGCAGTGATCAGTTCTCCCTAAGCAAGGGGACAAAGTGTATTTTGGCTCTGAATCAATAAAGCACAACATTTAGAATCTTGTACACAGAGGCACGACGAAAGTGACAGCGGTGAAAGTTGCAGTGTCATAAAATGAAGAAGGTAATACACCGAGAAAGCACCAGGCCCCTTGAGTGTCATTCATTTGAAGTGTATTGGCTCCATGTGCTCGCGCACGGCTCTGAAAGTGAAACCCCCCGTGAGTCGTCTCCTCTGCCGCTGCAGCAGCTTCTGCTCTCGGTGACGAGCGCCGACACAAATCACCGGCTCAATAAGTTGTTTTTAGGCTGCACCTGTCTGCTCCACCTCAGGCAGTATTTCTGCCCCCCCCCCCCCCCCCCCCCCCCCCCCCCCCCCCCCCCCCTCCCCCCTGTCACCTCAGGTTTACAGAACACAGTGTAAAATATCCTCAATATTAGATATAAGTATAACATCTCCTTGATAGGTGTTAAAGGTGCAGTGTGTAAGATTTGGTGTCATCTAGCAGTGAAGTTCCGTGTTGCATCCATCAGCTCACCCTCATTGTTTTGAACATGCAGGAGAAGCTGCGGTCGACTTCAGATGTCATTCAAACTCAAACGTTGTTGATTATGTTCACTCTGGGGCTACTGTAAAAACATGGCGGCCCCCGTAGAGAGGACCCCCTCCTCGTGTAAATACACATTCAAGAGCTCATCTAAGGATTATGGGAACACAAATACAGTTGGGTGATTATGAAAACGTTTGTAAATGTTTGTAATTGTGTTGTAGTATTTTTTTCTACCAGTAGAAATGACAAAAATCATACACACTGCACCTTTAAGTTTGACCTCCATCAGCTCGTGTTTGTATCCACATATCACAGAGTAGTTTCATATGTTTTCAGTGCTCTTCAGAGACATTTGTGAGTAAACAGAAATGTGTTCAGTGTTCAGGCCGGTGAAGAATCCAACATGGAGGCGGCGTCTCGGCGCTCGGCCTCAGTATCACATTGCTCCGACGCTGTGGTGGCGCAGGTCGTGATGCCCTGCTCTTATATTTAGCTGGTTCAAAGGGACAGGAGCTCTCAGCAGACCGGACTTTCATGTCGGGCTGGTTTGAACATTATTTTCATATTTTGCTGCGGTGCGCTGAGCAAAATGAGTGAAAGGCTTGGCCTCCCGCACTCCACTGCATTGTCTGCTGGCCCCGCCCGAGCGCCGCGGCCCTGATGGACGCGCGACACATCCAGCAAAGTCCCAGCTGGGATTTTACATTGATAAGGCTGCACTTTGCACTTAGACAGTAAAAGTGTGGGAGCTATTGAGAGCAGCCACGCCCCCTCTGTCTATCTGCTGTAGAATCACTCCTACGTTTCCTCAATGATCCCCAGAGGAAGTTTAAAAAAAGAGGAAGCATGAGGTGGAGGGTTCGGAGAGGCCACGCCCACGCCTGCAGCTTGGGCAAACACTCCCATCATTCCTGCTTCCTCACTTAATGTTCTCGCTCACCCTATTATGTTGACGCACACGAAGCCGTTCTCTCCGGCTCAGACATCAGCTATCGATCTGTCCAGTCTGTGTGAGCAGATGTTGAAATGCTCAGCCTTGTATCAGTAATGGCTCCCTGTCATTATCCTCATGAGCAGGTCAGGTCGCTGTCACTGAGGATCGGAGCTGAACTCCTCCAGCTCCACCTGATCTCTCTCATGCAGATGTAATGTTGAGATGCGTCAGTCTGGCCTCCTCCTCTTATTCTCACAGGCAATTAGTTGACCGGGGATAGTTGCACAACCTGTGTGTCTTGGCGCTGGGTGCACATAAGACGTGTGTGTGTGTGTGTGTGTGTGTGTAAGGTCTGTTTCATCATCCATCTGGGTGTGTGCTTGTTGACAGTGTGTCAGAATAAAGGAAGGTGTTTCACAGGAGGTGCATTGTGGAAAGAAAGGAGCTTTTAAAGGTGCAGTGTGTGAGATTTGGTGACATCTAGAGGTGAAGTTGCACCTCACCCTCACCCCTCTGAACATGCAGGAGAACTTACGGTCGACTTCACTTGTCATTAAAACTCAGTCGACGTTTAGCACGTCCTCTTTTACTGCTGTCAAAACATGGCGGCCCCCCATAGAGGACCCCCCTCATATGAATATACATTAAAGGGCTCATTTAAGAGTAATGAAGAAAATGATGAGTCAGATGATTCTAGATGTATGAGACTGTCAGTGTGTCATTGTTTTTCCATGTTTTTAGAGGTGAAGACAATGCCCCAACGATCACACACTGCACCTTTAACATGTGTCGGTAGTTAAGTGTGTGTGTGTGTTGATGATGTATTGATTTCTGTGGCCCCCCTCATCAAGTGGGTGTCACTCCACCACTTTCCCCTTATAGCCCATGAGAGTTATGGCCCGGCCCCTTGTGACTCCCACGTCTGGGCTCTGCTCCGCTGCCACGCCCACCGCTTCGTCCCTCTGCCCTCCCCCTCCCTCTCTCTCTCGCTCTCTCACCCCTTCCCTCCCCTGTGCGCTGGAAACATGCTGCTAGCCGACAGACAAGGCAGGAGCTGACAGACACGGGCTCAGACACACACACACACACACACACAAGCACACACACACACACACACACACACACACACAGAGGCACTTGGAGCCAACATGGGCCAGATACTGACCTGGATCCGAGGCCCCCGGGACGGTCCGACCCTGCACGATGTGGCCGTGGAGGAGCAGGTGTGTGCAAAATGAGTGTATGTTTATGTGTGTGTGTGTGTGTGTGTGTGTGTGTGTGTGTTTGTGCCTGTGCCATGATATGTGCCGAGTAACCAAAGCAAAGGCTTGCACGTGTGTTTTGTTGTGTATCTGAGCGGCAGCATGTTCAAGATGTGTGGGAACACTTTGTTCTGCATGTCCGAAAAAGATGTTTGGGAAACGACACAAGTTGGAAAACTTTCTTGGCTCCAATCCAAGTCAGACCTTCCCCTCTCTCTCTCTCTCTCTCTCTCTCTCTCTCTCTCTCTCTCTCGCCTGCCCTCCCTCCCCCTCTCTGCTGGAATGTGCGAGCCTCCTCCTCAGCTTCTCAGAGTTCAGAGTGTGTATGTTTTCTAGTAGTTGGATATTAAACCAAGTCGGGGCAATGCCTGCAGTGTTTACTCTCCAGTTGCAACTTGCACCCAACCACCAGGAGCGTACCTGTCACTGATGTTGTGGAGTCTAAAGGTGTGTGTGTGTGTGTGTGTGTGTGTGTGTGTGTGTGTGTGTGTGTAAGCTCTAGAAAGTCCTGTTTTTGTCTCATCCCATCGGTCAGAACTCGTGAGAATCTGCAGATGCAGTGATGTAAACGGGCGTGGAGCTACAATCCTTTTTATTTTGCGCTGCTTTCATCACTTTGACCTGTTGTTCATTTGCTGCGCCGCCTCTGGGCGCCATCTTCTTTCCTCATCCGGCAGAGAAAGTGATATTGGTGTTGACATGTTTCAGGACAACAATCTGTGTCCTGATGTCTCTTTATACCTGCTTATCAGCGCTGCGCTAGTTTTGCGCTGAGTCACCTTTTATGTGTGAAAGGTGAAGTGGAGAATGTTTGCAGGGTGGAGTCATGATGAACCATGGGAGCGTGAACTCTGGGCCTCAGCTGTCCTCCTCCTCCTCCTCTTCCTCCTCTTCCTCCTCCTCCTCTTCCTCCTCCTCTTCCTCCTCCTCCTCTTCCTCCTCCTCCTCCTCCATCATACGTCCTGTTATCGTGCACCACGCTCAGGAGCAGGGCAGGGCAGGAAATTGCCTGAGGGAAAAGAGTCTCGGCTGCCCTGCAAATATCTGTCAGGGAACAAAGGCTAAACACTGGCACACACACATTTCCTTACTGACACATACACACACACACACACACACACACACACACACACACACACACACACACACACACACACACACACACATCCATTATGGATAATAATGGAAGTTGTTGACACTTGTTTTCACACTGAGACACTGACATTGGTTTTGATTGTGCGCAGAATCAGTACTGATACTGCAAACACTGCATTTCAGTGTAATTAAAGATATGCTTATTTGTGTGGAACTAAGCATTGGCCTGTATAAAATTACATCAATGTGAGTAATGAGAGGGTTGTTTGAGGTCGATTTGATGCATTTATTTCCAATAGAAGCTGGTGGAGACCAAACATGGAGCTAAAATGCTGGCTGAATGTCCGTCTTTGGTTCCCCTGGTGGCCAGAAATAAAACTGCGAATGATCGTTGAATGTCAGTGATGACTGAAGGTCACATGTGTGAAAGGATGAGCTGAGAGGTTTTAGTTGCACAGTCGAGTTCTACATTCTCTGCTCTTTAGGCGATCACTTGTATTAGCACATGCAAAAAAACGGTCATAATCAAACATATGCTGAAAGTCTTTATATTTATTCTATCATTTCAGTGACACAGCTGTTTAAAGTGTTCGCTTAGCTTTGACATTTACTGACAAATGTACAGTGGATCTGTTTACATTTACTGATCAATGACCCAACGCCAGAGGAAACCATTTATATTGATGAGACGCTTCGTCACGTGTCGCACAGTCATCAACCCCTTAGGGTGTGTGTGTGTGTGTGTGTGTGTGTGTGTGTGTGTGTGTGTGTGTGTGTGTGTGTGTGTGTGTGTGTGTGTGTGTGTGTGTGTGTGTGTGTGTAGGGAGAACACTGTTAACACACCCTGCACAGGCTCATGATCATCCTCCCATAGTTTGTGTTGTGTGTGTCCTCAGGTGTTGGTGTTTACCATCTGTTGTTATTACCCAGAATGCACTGGGACCTGTGCTGCCAGATTCCTCCGCGCACAGCCAGTTTGGCTGGAGCTCCAGCGCATGTCACTCTCGGGCCTTTGGCAGGTCTTTAGAATCCTCTGCTTGAAACTGCTCTCTGAGATGTTGTTGCCCTCTGTGGTGCAGGAGAAGCGGATGCTCCGGGCCTCATGATGTTTGTTTACATCAGTAATGAGGCCGGAGCAGTTACTGTTACGTGAGGTGAATGACACGTCAGCAAGCTTCCGATGATTCTAATTTTAAGATCTGGTCTCTGGTTTTAAAGTCACCCACCATCCTTCAGTCAAACCGCGTGAGGGAGAGTTCACTCAAACATCCACCAACACGTGACAATGGATCTTGTGGGTGAGACGACGACAAAGTTCAGGTTTTCATTTCCGAAGTGGGATGAAGTGTGGGTCAACAAACCGGGCCTGAGCTAAATGGAGAGGAGGTGAGCAGACGTGTCGGGGGAAACACGGGGGAAGCTCAGAGGGACACCGATATAAAACAGACCAGAACTTTAAAGAATAAATGTTCCTGATGGTTTTAGTATATTAATTCATTGAATTTCTCTGCAGTCATAATAAAAACATACAATTGTGCTCCATGTTAATGGATTCAGATGCTTCCCTTCACAGTGCTAAAGTTATTATGACCTATCGCTCTGTGCTGAATTTCAGGTTTGTGGTTTTTGAAAAGTTCAGCTTCTGAAGTCGTTGAAACTACTTAAAAAGTGGAATGTGTTTTTTTCTGTCTTTGACCCATGTGAGTTTGAAAGCAGCTCAAGGATGTTCTGGAGCTCAGCCTTTAAATGTATTCAAGTTATTTCCTGCCACAACAAACAGAGAAAACACAGTTTCCTTCCACCTTCTCAACTTTCCAACAGTTTTGTTTGCAGGGATCTATTTTTTAATATATATTTTTAGTGTGTAATAAGCAGGACAGCCCAACTTCCGGGGCTGACGGATAAGTCCAATTCAGAAGTGGAAAAACTTGCAGTTCACATGGTGGCCACTTGAGGCTGGCTCCAAATAATCCCCATAGACTCCCATGTTAAAATGGTCAACTTTAGAGGTGAAGTTTAAAGCCTGATACGAACTACAGTTTTGATCTTAATCAGTCAGATTGAGGTTTGAAATCGTGCAGAATTAAGGGCGTGGCCTCTTGAGTGACACCTGTGGACTCGGCAGGTTCTGCGGATGCCTATACCCAGCTCTACCCGTGCTCCGCCTCTTTGCCCTTATTTGGATGAACCTGGGAACGAGGAGTAGTCCGGCCACGAGCTTCATACCTACTGGTGACGTCATGGATACCACATCCATCTGGATACACAGTGTGCGATACAGCCTCTAGGGGCGCTGTGCTACAGTTGCATGGTCTGACTAAATGCAGTGGGCCGCTTGTTTCCATTCCTTGAAATTATGGTCGTCCTTATAGAGTCTCGATCTGCTCGTAAAGTAAACAAAGACCCCCCCCCCTTCCCCGCCCTCCAGATTAGAGCATCAGAGCTCTGATTGGTCCGATCCCTCCTGAAGGGAGGGTCTGCTTTAGCTCATTAGTTGTCCGCAATGATAAGAGTTACCATTGGTCTCGAGGGACGGTGTTTGCTCCAGTGTAAGCATGTAGCCCCCCCCCCCTCCCACACACACACACACACAGACACAAACACACTCATGAAACCAGAGTGAAGGCTCTGTTTGAGTCTTTGTGGCATCAGGGACGAAGCTGCCGGAGCAGATTCATGCTG